>OVBE01000634.1:0-46822 GCA_900406425.1 Iberis pinnata | reverse complement strand
ATTATATATATATATATATATATATATATATATAAATTATGCGAAATCATTATATGTTGAACGGGTTCATCAATGCTTTTAAGACTATGATTCATACGACGGACAGCAAAATATTTTATATACAATAGGATGAGTTAAATAAAAATTTTATATGTTCAATAATTATTACTTTAAATATACATCAACTATATGAAATCACTTTGAAAAGTATGTTGCGGATTAGAATTACTACTTCTAATCTAAGATCATGGTTTATGAAAAATCGAATATCTAAATCTTATAATATTTTGTAAGATGATATAAATAAAAAATTTAAAATAGTTTGATATAGTTAATACATATTTCTAAATTTAAATTGCAAAATTAATGGTAAATTTATGTTGCTTTTAACTAAATAGTAGTTGATATACAAAATAAATTATGTAGTTAAAATTCATCTTTATATATATATATATATCATATTTTATGTTTAATTAAACTAAATGATTTTAATATTTTCCTAAACATAATGATCAATAACTTATGACATATTATTTTTGCTAACCAAAATTCACACCATATATATTATATATACGACAAATTATTATATGAAACTAAACTAAAACATACAACATTATAAAAGTATTCATCACATAATAATACATATAAGTTTTATACAAATAATTACATTATAATTAATTAAATAATATTGTAAAAACATAATACCGCATGTAACGGGGGTGAAATTCTTATAAATTGATGTCTTATTGATTCTATCACATTATATATATATAGTACAAGTTATGGAAGTTTCCTTGTATTCGATATACAGAGAGTTATGATGATTGATATGTGTTAATTCGCATATCCTTGATAAGCCCCTCAAGATGTAGGGAATTTGAGAACTCCTATCTTGTCTCTTAGTTCAAAGAAATGTGACCGTTGTAGTGGCTTTGTTAGTGCATTAACAAGTTGTTCCTTGGTGTTGACGTGAGAGACGCGTAGTGTGTGACGTTGTATTTGACCATGGATGAAGTGGTAGTCGATCACAATGTGCTTCATCCTGGAATGAAAAACCGGGTTGGAACAAAGAAATGTGGCACCAATGTTGTCACAGTACACAGTCGGAGTGGTGGAACAACAATTTAAAGTTCAATGAGGAGATTACATACCCAACACAATTCAGCAGTTGTGTTTGCAATGCTTCGGTATTCGGTCTTGGTGCTTGACCAAGCCACACTCTTCTGTTTCTTAGCAGACCAGGAAATAGAGTGTTTCTCGAGATAGATGATGTACGCGTTGGTGGATATGTAATCATCGGAGTTGCCGCCTAGTCAGCATCAGGAAAGCACATAAGTTGCAGATGCTCGTGAGTAATGTATCCCATGAGCGAGGTAGCGTAGAATGCGTTTAGCAGCCTGCTAGTGATCTTCGGTGGGTTGGTGCATAAATTGCGAGAGACGGTTGACGGAGAATACAATGACATGCCGTGTAAAACCCAGATAATATAAGCTGCCAACTAGCTGTCGATATTCAGTTGGGTTGTTAAGAGGTTTTCCTGTGTGCAGAGTGAGCTTCGGGGTAACAGACATTGGCGTGCTTAAAGGTTTAGCATATGTCATTTTTTATTTGGTTAGGAGATCAACAACGTTTTTGGTTTGACAGAGTTGTTCAGTGTGTCTTAATTCCAAGAAAATAATGAAGATCTTCAAGGTCTTTTACGAAGAATCTGGTTGCTAGTGCTTGAATTGTATTGTATATGAGATGTGGACTGCTACTTGTGATTAAAATATTGTCACTGTACACTAGGATATAAACCAAATTGTTTAGTAAGTGAGGTACAAATAAGGAGGTGTCTGACAGCGAGTTGATGTAGCCAAGAGTAAGTAGAAACTGCTTCAATTCAGTGAACCAAGCACGAGGGGCCTATTTTAGACCGTATATGGGTTTGCGCAAGCGGCAGACATAGTCGGGTTTGTCTGGATCAGTGTATCTCGGCGGTTGTTCCATGTAAACCACATCACTTAGACGCCCTTGTAAGAATGCGTTGTTAACGTTGAGTTGCTTTATAGGCCAAGAGCGTGTGACCGCAATGTGTAAGACAAGCCAGATTGTGGTTGCTTTGATCACATGACTGAATGTCTCTATGTAATCTCTGCTGAATTGTTTCGTGAATCCCTTCTCAACAAGTCGTGATTTACACCTGCTAAGAGAACCATCCGAAGAGTACTTGAAATGAAATAACCACTTACATTGGACGATATTAAAGTGTGGTTGGCGAGAAAAGAGTTCGAGAGTCTGATTCCTGGCAAAAGCATCAATTTCAGCAGACATGGCTTGTCTCCAACGTGAGTCATTGAGTGCCTGGTTGACTGTGGTTGGTTCCGGTGGTAAGGGTGTTTGAATTTTGGCAAGAAGATTGTATTTGGGAACGGGTTTCTGGATGTGATTTTTCCGGCGTCTTGTCATCGGATGAAGGTTAAGATTCAGTGTCGGGTCTGTTTATTGGTGAGTTGTAAGAGGTGGAGGTTGAATGGGTATTGGTTCGGCCGAGAGTTGGGATGTTAGTTCATGGGCTTGTGGTTGTGGGTCAGAGTTTGTTTGCGACGGTATTGGGCTTGGTTGAGATGGGCAGCTTATCGCATCGTGAGCTTCAGGTGTCGATGAAATTGATCCCGATGAGATTGGTGATGACTCTGAATTTTCATGGATTTTACATATCAATTAGCATTAATTATGAGGTCTAAAAGCGTGCATACATCACATTTATGGTTGATTTCATTAATTTTAGGATTTTTAGGACTTTTGCATTAGAATTTGCATATGCACGCATTTTGGAGATTTTTCATGACTTTCAGGAGTTTTCGGGAAGGATTTGTGAGATTTCAGAAAAGCAGCACTTAACGTTGAACGAAGCAGCACTCAGCATAGAATGGACTGAATTTACCTCAGAACCAAGGCAGGATCGATCCCAACACTATGCAGGATCGATCTCAGGCACTTTAGCGTCGAAGCAGGATCGATCCCAGATCAGCACTCTCAGGATCGATCCCAGATCAGCACTCTCAGGATCGATCCCGACACTCACCAGATCGATCCCATGTCCACTTCAGATCGATCTTAGTTCGATCCCACCTTAGCAGGGATTGATCTCAACCTTTACGTGGATCGATCCCCCTTTATCTCTTTCAACGTTTTTGGTGAAGTCTCGAACAAAGCTAAGGAAGTGCACGAAGTTAAAGCAGGACTAAGAAGAGAAGAAATGAGATCGATCCCACCTTGTTCTGGATCGATCTTGGGCACTCAATGCCGGGATCGATCCCAACCTCAAACGCACTTTGGACGCATCTCAGCTGGATCGATCCCATGCAAGCATCTTCAGTTTGGATCAATTGTGCACTCACCAACTCAAAGGTAAACACGCTCCGACCCGACCAACTCAATTCCGGATACCACTTGAACCAAGGCCCAAGATCCAAGACAATGATTAGTATTTTGTCTTTAATGCGAATTAGGGCTTTTCTCTGAACACTATAAAAGCCCTAATTCGCCTCCATTTGCACAAGCTTTAGCTTTTCTTTCCTTTTTAGGTTTTGTCTTAAGTTTTCATTTCCTTAGTTTGTTCTTCATGTTCTTGGTGTAAAAACCAGATTTCTTTTGAGTTTTAAGTTAATCTACTGATTTTACTTTGATTTCTTGCTTAGCTTTAGGTTGTTCTTTAGTTTGTGCATCTCTATTTTCGTTTTAAGCCTAACCTTCTGTTTTAGTATTACTGTTTCATTGCTGTTCTTCATTTCTGGGTTTGTGTTCTTGTTGTTCATCTTAGATCTGCATGTTTAGGTTTGAAGTCATTTTTGTTGTTTCATCTGCTTCTACTCCCATGAGTAGTGAGTAGTCATCCAAGTTCCTGAGGATGGGGGTAGATTAGGGTTGATGTTCTGGGTTTTCTTAGGTACCTAAATTGATTGTTCTTAGATCCCTTATGTTCCTCCTCAGCTTAAAGATGATTGTACTCCAACCCGGAAGGGACGGAGACCCGCCGTTAGGCCCTACAACACCGGAATGTGAGTTATTGGAGGTGACCGGACCGAGGGAGTTTCAGAGATTCGTTTCCCCTTCTCTGTGAATAGATGTGGGAAACGAGTTATCTAGAGTAGTAGTGGTTAATTCGTGCTAGGTAGTCACCGTCTGTGACGGCAGTTGATTTTGTGATTGCTTTGCTTGAGATTGGTTTCCAAGGAATTGGAATTGATTGTATGTACAGCTATTGTCTAGGGGTCAGCTCATTGTTTGAGGTATGTTAGGTACTTAGGTAGCCCAGGATAGATTCTTAAGTCAGTTACCCTTTGTCCTCAGGAACTGCTTTACATTGATTGCACTTTTACCCTTTCTTGCTTTTACTCTGTTTTGCATCTAAAGTATTTTATGATGTTTTCTGTTTTATGTTTTTAATGTTCATTTTCACTTAGGATCTTTAGCAACAAAACCCCCTTTTAACATTTAGCTTGACTTTAAGGTATCCAATACATTCAGATTGCTTAGTACACTCCCATTATGGATTGACAAACCCATCTAATTACAACGATGGGTTGATTGATAACCCAATAGGCCCAAAATCCTATTATCAATTGGCGATGAAGTCTTGGAGCTCGAGGACCCAATTGTTGCACCAGAGAAGCCTATATGAGTGGGTATGGATTAAAATTATTTATGGTGGTAGATGAGGCGATTGTTCTGGAGCTTGTGTGGTGTTGGTGATTGCAGAGTAAGAAGAACGAAGAGGGAACACTACTTCATCAAATAGAATGTGTCTGGAGGTGTGGATAGTGGGTGAAGACACATATACACACTCTGTATGAGTGAGAATTCAACGAAGATACATGGCAGTGATCGTGGATCAAGTTTGTGACGGGCATTGGGACAGGGGGAAGGGAAGCATCTGCAGCCATAGATGCAAAGTTTTAGGTAGTTTGGAGGAGTTTGGAATGGTTTCTGGTATGATGATGGCATTACCAGAATTGGTGTGGGGAGTCGATCGATAAGGTAGATTGCGGTGGAGAATGTATATGGCCAGAAATTTGTATCCATTCTAGTGTGAGTGAGGAGACTAAGTCATGTTTCTACGATGTGCTAATATTTTCTTTCAGATACACTATTGTGCTCTAGTGTGTGCGGAGGTGATGTGTAGTGAATGATTCATGTGTCACTGAGAAATTGTTGGAGAGAAATGTACTCTCCACCATTGCTAGAGTATATAGTGCCCATCTTCTAAGAATATTTGTTTTCAACAAGTGATTTGAATGCTATGAAGATTGGTTTGACTTGTGATTTGGTTTGAAGATGGTAAAGCCATGTCTATCGGGTGTGGTGGTCAATGATTATGAGGTAGTACTTGTAGTTGGAGGGGGAGAGGACTGGAGAGGTCCATAGATCGGCAAGATATATTCTAGAGGGTGAGTGGAGCGTATGGAGGTTTCAAAGAATGACAATGTGTGACTCTTGGTGAGAGCACAATCAGAACACAAAGTGTTTATTGATTTATCTTGCAAAACAAATATCAAGAAAGTAGAGAAAATATTCTTTAAAACAAAGATAGACGGGTGTCCAAGGCGATAGTGTTAGGCTTCGGTTGTGACTTTTAGTGAGGATGAGATGAAGTATGCAGATGTTTTTGATATTATGTTCCACTCATACAGGTCTTTACTAGCTCTGCCTTGGAGCAATTGGGTTCCCGAGCAGAGATCCTTCACCTGAAAATGTTTTGGGAAAAATTCAACTGACACATTGTTAGCATAGCACAAACGATAACGGAGATAAGGTTTGTGTTTATGGTGGGGATACAAAGGACATTATCTAGAGTAAGAGAGTTGGTTTTTGAAGGAAGAGTTATTGAGCCAGAGTGAGTGATGGGAATACAAGATCCATCGCCAATGATTACGTTTTCAGTATCATTGTATGGTTGATGACTTCCCAAATTGTCCAGGTCGTTGGTAAGGTAAGCGTTGCACCACTATCCAGGAGCCATGGTGTAGGATATGAAACATTGTTAGTCGCTAGGTTGGCTCTGGATAGGGGTGTCAAACGGGCTGACACATGTTCATTTATCCCACCCCGCAACAGGTTCAATTTTTATGAATCGTGGCAGGTTAACCCGCAAAACCCGTGGACAACTTATATATTGTCTAAGTTCGCGTCCGCGGATTTTACGGTTTAGCAAGTTAGCCCGCAGACACTAAATTTACACTTAGATTATGTAAAAATTAAAATTAAAAATGTATAAATTTTAAATTTAGCAAATTAATTAAGTGAAAAATTATTTAGATATATATTTTATAAGTATTTTAATTTTATACACTGAGTTTTATGTTTTATTACATATATTATAGATTATAATTTGTTAAGTACATAAAATTATTTATAATTTAATTAATTTTTGTTTAAACTAGTTGTCTACGGACTGACCCGCCAACCCGCAGATAAAATCATGTTAAACATGCGGTCCATGATGGGTCAACCCGCGAGACACGCATTTTCATGGACATAATTTTTTTTGTCCAAAATCGCCCCATGGTGGTCCGTGTTGGGTCTAGCCCGTATGTTTTTATTCTCTTTTGACACCTCTAGCTCTGGGCTGCCAGGAATTAGCATTTTGAGATGACTCATTGTAGGAGTGAGCAGTCTGTTAGTAAAGTTGGGTGCATCGTCGTGCATTGTGGCCATAAATGCTGCATATTTGGAATTTACCTTGGTAGCCACGACCTTGTCGATTATCAGCTCTGGTCGAGGCTGATTTCCATTCAATGGTTGCACGTAACCAGAGTTATTGAAGCATTGATTTTGTCTGTTGTGTTGGTTTCTTGGTTGATGAGTGACAGTGTTGGCAGAGACTGGAGGCGTAAAGGTTGGTGTGGCCTCGGTGAGAAGTTTAACCTCTTGATTGAGCAGGTTCTCGTGAACTTCAACAAGAGTTGGTGGTTCGATCCATCCATCTTTATTTTGTATGTTTTTTTCTCTTCATAACGTCTTAAACACCTAAAATCTTGAAAACATACCAAAAATACGAGGAAAACACTCGAATGATGACAATTAACAAGTATAAAATACCCACTATAAGACATCAAAACCAAGTGATATCAGTTGGTGAGTTTTCTCTGACTTCATGTTGTTCAGCCACAAATTTGTATTCTTCAGTGAGACCTTGGAGGATGATATCCAGTTGATCCTCATGTTCCATGGGTTTTTCTAGTAGGACAAGCTGATCAAACTTCATGGTGAGGCCTTACAGATACTCATCTACGGTTTTGGTCCCTTTTGTGATGCTCTTCAGTTGTAGCTTTAGTTGTTTGATGTGCCCTCTACTCGGTTTAGCGTAGATAGCACGGAGGACACGCCAAATATCAGCAAGAGTTTTTGTCGTCGAGACTGTGGACTTAACTGGGAGAGAGAGTGTGCCAATGAGTCCGTTTTATAGGAGCTAATGCTATCTAGTCCAAGCTTCATATGCTGGGTTGTATACATTGGCATTGTTTTGCTGGATTGTTGGAGATGGTGGAGCTTTAGATTCGTCAAGGTTATGGCTTAGGGCATAGCCTTCGACAAGGGCACGAACTTGAAGGCTCCAGGTGATGTAGTTGGTGAAGTTAAGTTTTGTTATATTAGACATGTTAATGTTAACATCTTGGTGGTATCAACTGCTTCTGGGTTAGTATCAGCCATCGTAAAAGTGGTGACAAAAGGAGGCGACAGAAGACAAAAAAAATATAGGGTTTTATGCCTGTTCTGATACCATATAAATGTGATGTCTTATTGATTCTATTACATTATATATATATAGAGACTATACAAGATATGGAAGTTTCCTTGTATTTGATATACAGAGAACGATGATGATTGATATGTGTTGATCCTCATAATCCTTGAGAATTCTAGTTGGAATAAAACTCTAATGAAAAAAATCAAAAGAGTGAACTTAACTATTTAACAATACAAGTTCTCTACTAAATTTTAATTCTGGAACTAAAGTGTAAGTCTTAAAACTACTAAAAACTATGTTTAAAATTTCAAATACTAAATTAAAATCTAAAATTTTAATATAAAGTTTTTAAAACTAGTTTTCGGTTATGTGGAAGTTTCATTAGGAAATTATTTGAAGTTTTTCTCATTTTATAAGAAAATTTTCAAAAATTATAGAATTTGAATTTAGTTCAAAACATGCTACACAGTTCCAAACTTTTTTAAGTATAAAAAATGTAAGTTATGTAAACTTTCTAAAGTAAACATCAGCTTCTTCAAAATTAAACTATATCGTCTAATTAGTGAGTCTAATAAAAAAATTCAATTTTAAATTCTTAAAATTTAACTGAAAATTTTGAAATAAAATTATTTTAATTATTAAAACAAGGAAACTAGAGAGGTTGGGAAACCCGGCAAAGAGACCGTTTCGATTTGAAGCAATGTGATTGAAACATGAGGGATTCAAACCTCTTATGAATTCGACGTGGAATAATCAAATCCCAGTTCCAACAGCCTTAGTTACTTAAAGTAAACGTTTAAGGAAATGGAATCGTGAGATGATTGGGGATATCTTTCGAAAAAAGGAAGCCTTACTACTAGACCTTCATCAAGTGCATAATTTATTGGGTGACTTGCCTATAGATGCTCTATCAGGAGAGGAGAGAAACATTACAGAGGAATTGGACAGAGTATTAGAGCAGGACGAGGTGATTTAGTTCCAAAAATCACGAGAAAAATGGGTGGCACTGGGAGACCGCAGCACATCCTTTTTCATACATCGACTATTATCCAGAGACGGAGAAATATTATTGATATGCTTAAATGAGAGGATGGGAGATGGGTGACTGACCTGGAGGAACTTGAAATTTTTGTTATAGAGTATTACAGGCGCTTACACTATATGGAGGATGTGAATATTATAGCTGCCAAGTTACCGGATGTGGGGGTTTCCGAGGCTAGAAAGAAGTGAAGAAGTGGAACTAGAGAAACTTTTACTTCACTTGAAGTTGAGAAATCAATGAGGAGTATGGGAGGCTTTAAGGCACTTGGACCGGGTGGATACCAATCGGTGTTTTACCACGAGAATTGGGATGTTGTGGGTGAATTTGTCTCACGATTGTTTCTTGAGTATCTCGAATATGGACTGTTATTACCAGGCTTAAATGACGCCTTAATTGTTCTTATTGGGAAGGTATCAAAACAAGAGCATATAAAACAATTTAGACCGATAAGTCTATGCAAGGTAGTCTTCAAATGTATTACAAAGATGATGGTGTTGAAGTTAAAGAAACTTATATCGAGACTAATTGGACCAGCTCAATCGAGCTTTATTCCAGGTCGATTAAGTGCATATAATATTGTGATTGTACAAGAAGCAGTACATTCCATGAGAAGGAAACATGGGCGAAAAGGGTGGATGCTCCTGAAGTTGGATCTTGAGAAAGCTTATGACAAAATCAGATGGGATTTTTTAGCTGATACTCTGCAGGTTGCGGGTTTACCAAGCAAATGGCGAGATTGGATATTAACTTGTGTATCTAAACCACGCATGAGTGTAGTTTGTAATGGTAAAAAGACAAATGATTTTGACCCTACAAGAAGATTGAGACAAGGTAACCCACTCTCACCATTTCTCTTCGTTCTTTGTACTGAAAGACTTTGTCATTTGATTGAGACAGAAGTTGGTCAAGGGACATGGAAACCAATTAAGCTTTCGCGAAGTGGTCCTAGTTTATTGCATGTATGCTTTGCTGATGATCTTATCTTGTTTGCGGAAGCCTCTGTCGCCCAAATAAAAGTGATTCACAGAGTCCTAACCAGATTTTTTCAAGCTTCGGGGGCAAAAGATGAGTTTGGAGAAATCGAATGTTAGTCGGGAGCTTGAAACGAGTATTACTTTCGAAAGTGTAATTAGCCTAACAAGAGATCTTGGTAAGTATCTAGGTATGCCTGTTTTACATAAAAGAATGAACAAAGAAACTTTTGGAGAGGTTTTGAGTCAGGTTTCAGCTAGATTAGCTGGTTGAAAAAGGTAAATGTCTCAGTCTCACAAGGAGATTTACTCTTACAAAGGCTGTCATTATGTCCATGCTAGTACACGTTATGAGTTTAGTCAATTTACCATCGAGTAACTTGAAATATCTGGACAGATTAGCCAAATATGGGGGAGTAGCTATGTAAAACGTAAAATTCACTACCTATCATGGAAGCTTGCCTGTCAGCCAAAAGTTGAGGGTGGGCTTGGGTTACGGAGAGCTAGGGACATGAATAAGGCGTTAATTTCGAAATTGGACTGGAGAGTGTTGAATAATGACACTAGCTTATTGACTCGGATATTGCGGTGCAAATATAAGGTAGGGGAAGTGCATGATCCAAGTTGGTTGTGTCCAGAAGGTTATTGGTCAAGTATTTGGAAAAGTATTTTGACAAGTATCAAGCAGGTGATTCTCAAAGGTGTGGTTTGGGTATAGGGAGATGGTCGAAGCATAAGATTTTGGGAAGATTGTTGGTTATTGAGGGAACAGCTGGTGAATTTGATTCAAAGTTCTATTCCGCTTGAGCTGCTTTAACAAAGTTAAGATTCTTTTGAGATAAAAATTATGGTTGGAAGTGGGGTGTTCTTAATCACTTACTACCAAAAGAAATGCGTTTAAAATTGGTGACATTAGTTCTTGATGACTTCACAGGAAGTCTAGACTCTCTCTCTCATGGGTCAGGAATGTAGATGGGTCTTTCTCCGTTCGATCAGCATATCATCTCTTAACTATATCGGATAATCCAATAGTGAGCTTGCAAAAGTTATATGAGAGAGTTTGGCAGGTATTAGATCAAGAAAGAGCGAATATCTTTCTTTGGTTAGTGGTCCATCAAGTGATCTTAACGAATACAGAGAAAAAGCAAAGGAAACTTACGATGGATGCCACATGTAGTCTTTTTCATGGTGCAGATGAAACAATTCTTCATATCTTACGTGACTGTTCCGCCGCTACTGCTGGACTTTGGTGCAGATTTGTGCCTCAACAAAAACAGGTGGTATTTTTTCAATCTTCCCTCTTTGAATAGATATACACAAACTTGAGTGAGAGTACATGGGGGAATCTCTTTGCTGTTACTTTATGGTGGGAGGAGAATAAATTAGCATATAGTTTAGCTAATTTTGCTACTTCTCTTCCTATGGGTTTTCATTCATTTGATACAAGTTCGGAAACCGTTAGTTTGTGTTTCTGGGACGATTTGGAACTCCTTAACTTCCTAAGTTCAAGTGAAAAATTAAAAAGTTTTAAAGTTTTGGAGAAAAAATATTAAATGGATAAAGTTAATCCAAAAATATATGGTGTATTAGTTTCCAAAATTAATGTTAATGGTATTAGCAGAGGAAAATCTCAAATTAACCTAGACCGGACTGGAATTTACATTGGGCCTAGGCCCAATATTTAAGATCCAGACAAGTATTAAAAAAATAACTCGCACGTGTCACGTCTTGCTTCTGTGTGACGTGGCAATTCATCATTGGTCAACGTAGCGTGGCGAGCGATATTTGATTGGTCGTTAAATGACGTATGCAAGTCAATACGCAGAGGACTCATTGTCACTCTTGTATCGGAGAAGACGAGAAATCTGAAACAAATCTCTAATCTACATTTCTCTTTAGGGTTCAAGAATGAGAGAACGCATTCTTAGATTCGCTTTGCTTCTTCTTTTAGCTTTGATTTCGTTTCAAAATCTTTGCTACTGTGACGAACAGACGGTATAAAATGAATCATTTTCGTTGAGAAAGTTTCTATTTTAAGATTTTGTTAATCTAATCTTTGTGGTCTTGTTCTGTTTAGATCTTTTATGAATCCTTTGACGAGTCGTTTGATAGTCGCTGGATCGTTTCGAATAAAGCTGAATATCAAGGTAAAGCTCTTGATCTCATACTGATTTTCTCTTTTGGAGTTTGGATATGAAGAATCAGATTTAGTAATTAAGAACTTTTGACTGTGAATCTAGTAGGTTTCTTGTTTAAAGCTCGTCAAGATTGTTTTTAGTTTGAATCTTTAACAATTTAGGTGTGTGGAAGCATGAGAAGAGTGAAGGACATGACGATTATGGACTTCTTGTGAGTGAGAAAGCTAGAAAGTATGGTATAGTGAAGGTTCTTGATGAGCATGTAAACCTCAAAGAAGGAACTATTGTTCTTCAATACGAAGCTCGTTTTCAAGAAGGTCTTGAATGTGGTGGTGCTTACATAAAGTACCTTAGACCTCAAGAAGCTGGATGGGTTCCTGAAGGTTTTGATAATGAATCACCTTACTCTATTATGTTTGGACCTGATAAGTGTGGTGCTACGAACAAGGTCCATTTCATTTTGAAGCATAAGAACCCTAAGAGTGGAGAGTATGTTGAGCATCATCTTAAGTTCCCTCCTTCTGTTCCTTATGACAAGCTTTCTCATGTCTACACTGCAATCTTGAAACCTGATAATGAAGTGAGGATTTTGATTGATGGTGAGGAGAAAAAGAAGGGAAATTTACTTTCATCTGAAGACTTTGAGCCTTCATTGATCCCTTCAAAGACTATCCCTGATCCAGAGGATGAGAAACCAGAAGATTGGGATGAAAGAGCCAAGATTCCTGATCCTAACGCTGTGAAGCCTGAAGACTGGGATGAAGATGCACCTATGGAGATAGAAGATGAAGAAGCTGAAAAACCAAAAGGATGGTTAGATGATGAGCCTGAAGAAGTTGAAGATCCTGAGGCAAGCAAGCCAGAAGATTGGGATGATGAGGAAGATGGTGAGTGGGAAGCTCCCAAAGTTTCTAACCCTAAATGTGAGGCAGCACCTGGATGTGGTGAATGGAAGAGACCAATGAAGAGGAACCCGGTTTATAAAGGCAAATGGAGTGCTCCTCTTATAGATAATCCAGCTTACAAAGGAATCTGGAAACCAAAAGACATTCCAAATCCTGATTATTTCGAGATTGAAAAACCGGATTTTGAACCTATTGCAGCTATTGGTATTGAGATATGGACAATGCAAGATGGTATCTTATTTGACAACGTTCTGATAGCTAAAGACGAGAAGGTCGCTGAGACCTACAGAGAAACCATTTGGAAGCCTAAGTTTGATGTCGAAAAAGCGAAACAAAAAGCAGAGGATGAAGCTGATGGTGAAACAGATGGTCTTAAAAGCTACCAGGTAAAATTAATCTTCACACTTCACTTAGATAACATACGTTGAATCCTGTTTACAAATATGTATCTGTGCATTGCTGCAGAAGAAAGTGTTTGATCTCTTGTACAAGATTGCAGACATTTCTTTCTTAAGTGCATATAAGTCAAAGATTATGGTAAGTTCTTTTAACAACATATTGTATGAAGTTAGAAGCTGAATTGATAATCTGAAACTTTTCTCATTTTGTAGGAATTGATTGAGAAAGCTGAAACACAGCCGAACTTAACAATTGGTGTTCTCATTTCCGTCGTAATCGTCTTCCTCTCACTGATCTTGAAGCTAGTATTAGGTGGTTCAAAGGTAACAAACACAGTCTTGGAAGCTGTGTAAACTGTGATTTGTTAGTGGTTGTTTTGTTCTAATTGTGGGTATTGTAATTTGTAGACTAACGTGGAGAAGAAGAAACCAGAAACTGCCACTGAGACCTCGACTGGTGAGGTGAAGACGGAGGAGAAGGAAGAAACGGTGGCTGCACCACGAAAGAGACAGACAAGGCGTGAGAGTTAGATTAAAAGAGGGTAGGTTTTGATTTTTGGGCTTGTTTGTTTGGATTTATCACGTTGTTAATTGGTAGTGTCAGTGGAACTGGATATATGACAAGATTGTAACATGGTTAGTTTTTTTTATATATAAAAAAGTATGCTTTCAGTTTCCCTTGAATCTAAATATGGAGAATATATTTAGGAGAAGATCACCATTACTTATTGCGTTTTATTCATCATTGATTCCAATGAACTTCTTGAATTGGTGAAAAATTGATTAGAGTGGTCAATCTTTGCGTATACACAATATTTATAGAATTTTAGCTTGTGTATCGTAACATGAAAAACATAAGTCATGTGAGATGGAGAAGAACAAATTTTCAAAAGTTTTATAAATTGCGATGTTATTCAAACAAAAGTTTGAAAAACTTTTAAAAATATTTTAATTATTGGATTTTTAGTGATTTTATAGTATTCTTATTTTTTAGTTAAAAATACAAAATTTAAAATTATGGTTTTAAGTAGGATTTTATAAAATATAAAACAAATTACCTAAACCATATCTATTTGCTAGAAATATCCGCATCCAAGATTGTACTTTTTGTTGGCATTTCTAGACATATTGGTTTATATTTAAAATCAATAAAAAGTGTTCGGTGAAACAAAACAAAAAAAAAAACAATTAAAATCCATATTATGCTTCTTAAAACCGTGCTTATTTTGCTTTCTTGAAAATACTGTTTTTTCATTTCTCTTTTTTATTTATAATGCAACATAAGAATGGATTAAACATATAGTTTATGGAAAAGTAAAAAAGTTGAGCCAGGAAACCCAAAAAAATGCAAGCATAGTTCAAACTTCACCTTATTAAAAGAGTCCTATATAGAAAATTTCTTTCAAGTCTATAACAAAAGAAAAAGTATAAATTAAAGTCAGAAAAAAAACCCAACAATCTAAAACAATACAAAAAGTTCCAGCATGTCTTTTAAACTCTTTAAAGAAACCAAACCAACACTTGTCTCACTAACCTCATGGTCTCTCCTTTAAAGACCAATATCATAAAAACACATAACTTACCGGCGACCACCACCAGAAGGCTTTCTAGCTGGAGCAGTGTCTTCATCATCTGATTCAATGTCACCATACTGCCATATTCCAGTTCTAGACGTCCTAGCTTTCTCTTGGAACGTCTCTAATGCATCTAGAGCAGCTAGTTTATCCTTGTGCTCCCATCTCTTACGTTTCTCCATTCTCGCTATTCCTTCCTATTTTCATCATCATCCATCATAACTCGTAAGTACCAATTCGTGGAAATTATTTAAAAGGATTCTCAAAAATATCACAAAAAGATAAGTATATTCAAAAAATACTATACATTCTTAATTTTCTTCAAAAATAACACAAATTTGAAATAGTTTTAGAACTTCAAATTTAATACCTAAACTCCAGAAAAATATATGAAATATTTGCCTAATTTTTTTTTCAAACCCCTCATAATTTCAAGACCAGCTTTGACTACCTTTAAAACTAAACCCTAAACTAAACACTAAACTCTATTTAGTGAACCCAAGCCCAAAAATTTAAATTTTAAATACCTCAAATTCACATTGTGATATTTTTGGAAAAAACAATTTAATGATATTTTTGAGAACTTCTGGGAGTGTGTAGTATTTTTGTAATTTGAATATTTTTTTAGTGGTATTTCCAAGAATTCCTCAATTATTTTGAGAGATAGAGAGAGTGAAAGAGAGACTGACCTGAAGCATTGCAGCGTTTACAGAGATTTCATCATCGACAGCAATGAGAGTGACAGCAAATTCAGTTCCAGTGCCTTGGCCTTTGACTTTGCCTCCAGATGTATCTTTTTCTTCAATCACTGCTTTAAACTCTTTACCACTACCCAGTGTTACACTATGTAAATATTCTCCAGCTTCTGGACCAAAGTCTTCTTCTAAGCTTGGAACTTTTATGTAAGCAAGTCTACAAAGCTGAGCAAGTCCTGGTGCTGAGGATACTGAAGCGTCGATTGGTCGAATTGCACTGTATGGGACTGTCTCTTGGTTTCCATAATCGATGTAGAACACTTCGAATTTCTCGTCTGGGGATTGAACCGCAGCTCGTGGTCCATTCACAATCTAAACACCAGTATTTGATAATAAGCAAGAAGGTTAAGAAATTCCAAAGATAAAGAAGTGTATGAATTTACCAATGCACGGTTCCAGGAGTTGTCAAGGCTAAACTGTGCAAGGACAGTGTCACCTTTCTTAGGGTTAAAAGATCCGATAATCGGAGCATCTTTAATACTCAGTGATGCGAGCTGGTTCTGAATCGAAGCGATTCTTTGATCTCCAACAGACTGAACATAAAACCGACCACCTCCAAGTACTTCTGTAACAGCAACCTTTAAGGTTTCCTTTTGCCTAGTTTCTACGGTTGTACTTCCATTTGAGACTTCTTCTCCTTCAACATAGTTTTCCCAAATCTACAAAAATTTCGAAACGGTTTAGCAAAGTTACAAGAGAGGATGTTCCTTAACTCTACAATTACTACTTGTTACCTTCAGTTTCTGATTTTTAGCAGATCTCTCTGATTGTTCAAGAAGATTTGCTTCAACAATCCTGTCTGCACCAAAGCTAGTCTGCATTTTGGCTAAACCAGCGCCAAGCAGAACCGTAGCCACATTTGTCCTCGATTCCCACATTGATCCCAAGAAAGTACCGGTTCGATCCACGGTTTCAACTTCAATCTGTGTAGTGACAATAGAGTAAGAGAAAACAATATAGGAGAATTAGGAAACTGAGATATATGTTTAGCTGTTTGTTATGTTATACCTCGACATCTCTCTGCATGATCCTACGCCTCATCACAGAGATAGCTTCCTCTGAAAAAGGTTCTCCACGGCCAGGACATCTAACACCAGAGAAGGCAAAGGCAATGCTGCACGTTAACTTTGGAATATAAAGCTTACACCGATGTCCACTAAGGACATATTCCACAACAGCGGGTATTCTCCTGATTCTTTGCAAGGATGGCAAGAAATCTTTAGCTTTCTTAGCTGCCCCCTGAGACAAAATATATGTTTACCATTAGATTACTGAAAAAGGCTAGCAAGGTAAATGAGTTTATTTAAAAGAATCTAGGCATGTATCTAACCGCAGTTAGGTCTGTGATGTGCATGGCTGGAGATTCTTTTGCAGAATGGACTCCTTTCTTTCCAGACAGAGCACGAGATTCAGCAGCCAGAAGAGCGTCATAGTGGTTTGATCGCTCTTCAAAGTCTCTATGTCTGACAACATTTCCAAAACCACGGGAAAGAACAAGCTCAGCAACATTCACTCCAGCAGGCTGACCACCAGCAATTGCTGCAGCAGATGGTGCAGCCACTTCATCGGAATCACCTTTGGCAGGAGATGGAATGAATACTGAGCCAAAATCCATGACTCTATCAGCAGCTCCAGTTGTGGTAGGACCATCTGCTGTTGTAACTTTCCTTGAGTATTCCATTTGAACAATAACCTGATAGAGTGGAAAAGGAAATCAAATCTTGTCCATATGTGGGCACAAAGATAATGATGAGAGTAGAAGGCAAAACACAATACCTGTTTGCCAATAAGTTTTTGTCTCAGAAATTCCTTTGCTTCCCTAGCGTAAGGAGCTGGTTTCTCTTCTCTACGCACGTTACCCATTTTTGGACATCTGATACTCGAAAGATTGACTCGTCTCTCTGCCGCTGGGCTTCCATATGGGATAGCATCATCGGCAATTATAATACAGTCTCCACTTACAACTTCCACAACCTACAGAGCAATAAAATTAGTGACCCAATAAGCAAAGCAGGAAAAACTATAATTCCAAGAAGTTAGTCAGGACATTTTACCTTTCCCGTAAAGTTCTGATCATGAATTGCCTTAGAGTTTGTAGCTGGAGGAACATAGTTTGCCCACATTTTCACCCGATCTTTTTTGCATTGAAGTTCTGCAGCTTTCAATTTTCTTTTGGCTTCATCCTCCATCATGTTGGCACTCCATTCAACAAATTTAGCAAGACCCTAAGGAAAAATAACAACAGCCAATGTCATCAACTTTGTCAAAATCATTGTCAGTCCACCAGCTTAAGATGCAATTCAAGTAATCAGAAAAACAACTGCAAAATTTAAGTACATACATTTTCAACAAGCTCCAAGCCCAAGTCCTTCACTGCTTCCCCGTCAGAATAATGAACTGAACCGATCAGATTGTTGAACTTGTCAACGCCTTCAAGAACAATGCGAACCTGCAAAATCCAGATCAAACTGAGTTGGTATAATACCAAAACTCAAATAGGATGCCCAAAGCTGTTGACTAAACTTACATCTCTGCTAAGAACACGATGCTCAGTAAAGTACTTTGCTTCAGTAGCAAATGGATCAGAGGAAACCTCAAAAGTTGATGCTGCAGAGGCAGCAAGTCTCTGAGCTGAGGTTAGAGGACCACGTGACTCAGCAGGAGCATCTCCATTTGGCTCATCGCTAGCTGCCTCAATGACATTTCCATTTGTGGTTCTTCTTCCCATTGATGGAGACTACATTGAATAGAAAATATTGCTTACAATGCTCCATCTCAAAAATATTTAAATGTCAACATTGCACGCAGCAAATGTAGGTAAGCAAGTTTAGTCACCTGGATTCCCGCAACGAAAACTTGCACAAACTGGAACTCTGGAAGAAGATAAACCCGAATAGTGCTTCCATCACGGACTTGCTCCACGATACCTTCCATAGGCTTGCCCTTATTCGCAGCTAAAAGCCCCATGGCATCAAAGCCTCCAGAATCCCCAATGGCAGAAGGAGGAAGATTTCTGATAGATGCCTCAGCAGCACCAGGAACCTAGAGTAAGGTAAAATCCATCAATCGAGTCAACAATACAGTACAGAATTGGGAGAATTAAAAAGATAAGACCACCAACCTTGCTCCAACGACCAAATCCTTCCTGCTTAGCCTGCTCTTCGAGCTGCAACAACTCTGCAATGTAAGGACTAACCTTATCCTGATTCTGCTGACCTGGCTCCCTAACCTGTCCATAGTACATGCATTTCTCCCCAATGACAAAATCCTGAGGTAATACAAACGCATCTTACTAAATATTATTTAAATGCTTATTACCTTTGCCCAACCATTTTGAACAACAAGCTTTGCAAGATTCTCGTGGCCAAGGAAAACAGAGCCAAATTCTCTTCCAGCAATAGCTTCCACTTTGTAATCCACTTTGAAAGCAACTTCCTGTTAAAAGAACAAAAAAAGCAAAGAAAAGAGCATAAACTTAAAATGAGATAAACATTGTCAATCACAATACTTAGTCAAGAATTTTTGCTTAATAGCACCTTTCCAATGCAAAGTTTCCTCAGAAATTCTTTGCTTTCCCATGCAAAAGGCTCATCTATACCTCCTCTACGAGCCTATAAAAAGAAAAAAAGAGAGAGAGAGAGAGAAATCAACAACATAACCATTAATTCCAGCCACCAAAAAAGTAATCTGCTTTAAGAATTACAAAGAAATAATTTGTCAATATCAAAAAGAAAAAAAAAACTCCTTTTAAGGACACAGTATGCTTGGTTATGTTCCAAACAATCTAACATTCATATATGAAAAATCTAATCTTATTTTTTTCATTCAGATTAAGCTCACCATCTTAGGTGCCATCAGAGAAGACAGAGTAATGGTCTTTTCCGGTGGAGGTCCTGGTCTGTTATGGGTCAAAGCAGTGATCACTACACAATCTCCAGAGGTCACAGCCTTCACTCTTCCTTTGAGCCATTGGTTCTCAGTTGCTGATGCCATGTTAACTGGTTAAGACCTGAATCAAAGAAAGTTAAACATGGTGCATTGGTAACTTATTTGATACAGATTCAATTTGATCCCGATCAAGTAATCAATCAATACCACAAACTTCTAAAAGCTACATGCATCGATTCAAAACATCTATAAAATCCATCCTCAACGAATCATAAACATGTACATTCATATCGATCAGAAAAACAAAAAACGTTTCTATACGAAACTATAAAACTCAATCAAAACACATCAAAATCAGATCGAAAACGATGAATTGAGTCAACAAAAGAATAGATCTACTAAAATCCATCGATAATTCCAACGATCATACCTTGATGAACCCAATGAGATAGAGAAAGCAAAGAAAAAAAGATAAATCTGGAGAAGAATCTCCCTTTATTTTCTCCTAATCTGATTCAATCTGTGATTGAATACAAAAGAGAAGAAGAAGAGAGAAGCTATGAGTTTTGAGGAAAAAGAGTTAAACGGCGGATCTCGAGATTGAGGCAGAGATAGAGCTAAAAGAAAATATAAACAGAAAGAGAGAAGGAGATAGTAGCTATTTGACTATTTTACCCTCGATGTTTCAGTTAAATTACGTTAATGCCATAATCAAAAAAAAAGATTTTATTAGATTCTTTTGTTTTTACGGAATATAGTTGGTTTTAAGGTTTGTACCGAAGAAAGTGAAAATTGTTTTGTCTGATTTACTTTAGAAGTTTAGAACAAAACCCTAGAAACCTAATTTACCTAATGGTAATTGGTTAAATAATATAATGAAGGAGAATGCATAAAGGATTCATTGTTGTTTATACGTAGAGGTGCATATGTTTCTTTTGTTATTCATGTAGAATCATTTATTCTCTAAAAAAGTTTAGGCGGAATAAAAGAAAGATTTGAAGTAAAATGATTCAGAAATGCTAATAAAATGTGAGTTTAGCTTTTGATCTCAAGTAATTATTAGTGTATGGTTATATTGTAACGGTTTTTAAAAATTTTGGGATTACACAGATCATTTCAGTTAATTATTGTCGTTTTTTGATCAGTTGAATTTTTATTAGATGAATTACTTTGTTAATGTTATTTTTTAGATTTAGTGGACCCGGATCGTTCTTGATTTGGAATTTTCTAATAAGATTTTGACGTGAAAATAATTTTTAATTTGTTTTTTATATGGACGAAATCTATCACCAACGCCGATAAAATTAATCACACAATGCAATATGTTTTCAATGTAAAATTAAATCTAGGTCGTGTTTGCTTATCAACCACATAGTCGGGAAATTAGGGTACAAACTCAGCAAATATTGTTTCGTTGTATATTTTATTTTTTCACTTTTTGTTCTAGAATATATTATTTTAAGATATAATAAGCTTAAATTTTTAAATTATGTATTTTTCTTAATGGGTTTCTACTTTTCAAAAAATAAGTTATCTATGAAATAAATTCAACAATATATTTAAAAGAAATTGTTAACAAAAGATAATAGGATTTTTGGCTGTCTTAGGGCATATAACATGTTTGAAACGGTCATGTAAAAATATTTGCGATGTGGTGTTGAATTTTATTTTTCAACAGTTAAATAAATGTAACGAGATGTTAAATTTTTAGTTGAACTAAAGTAGAATGAACTAGGTTGAATCTTGAAGTGGTATAGTATTTTTTTTCTTTTTTGTTTTTTGAGTAACATCCTATTATATAAACCGGAACGTGTTTAACGTGAATGCGACACATAAGCAAAATTATAATTAATAAAATCGTGACACGTGTCATTGTTAATTAAGATCATTACATGTGTCAACGTAGTCTTTAAACTAATGGAAACTTTTTTATTGTTTGTTTTTTATTAGAAAACTAATGGAAAATTATATCCAAACAAGGTATAATCAAAATTGATTGAGTGGTTCGTTTTGATTAGATAAAAAAAATTAAGTCATAGTAATAGAATAATAATTGAGATATATGTTAAGTATCTATTGGCGCTAAGATTTCTGATATCATCCAACTCATAAGAAAATAATATTTATTTATTTTATATTAAAATTCTTCATTTTCATATTCTATCAATACTTTTTATTTGATACGGACATATAAACTCTATTAGCCTTCCATAAACTCTTTTAATATTTTTCCAAATTAATTATTAACTTATAATTATTTTAATTTAATACTTGAAACAACTAAAATAATTTAACAATTAAATTAATTTTAATAAATAATTCTTATTAATATGTAATGACAAAAAAAACTTATAAAAATATGAGATAGAAAGTTGAATTTTATTAAAAAAAACTATTGTAAATAATAAAAATTAAGTAAATGTTGCATAAATAGAAAACATAACATATGAATTTAACAAAAAAAATGGAAAATATATATTATGTAGAATATTAATAAAAACAATGTATATAGTTTAATCTAAACTCATCCTTGTGGGGGGAGATGAAATCACAATTCGTTTAGATTATATAAACATATCTAAAAAATCTTTAAGATCAACGAATATCTTGTAATTATATTTTAGAGATTTACACATATCTTCTTATGATTATATTATTTAGCTAATTAAGTTATTTACTCCCTCTATATGAATGTATTAACAATGTACATTATTCTCATAATAATAAATACAAATTCGTTCTATTCATAATTCTCAACCCTAAGCTTCCATTTAATGCTAAATTGAGATCGAGCCATTATAAACAAAAGTCAAAGGAAGTACAAAAAGTCGCCGCTCACATAAATTAATTAAATAGGCACCAAATTAAATTATATACCCACGCAATTCCCATTTCCTCTTCTAGTAAAGCCAAAAGAAAAAAGTAGATACAATTTTTGAATACATATCGACAAAAATCAAACAACCAAACGTACAACACGTGTTTTATTATTCTTTTTTGTATAGCACCTCCTATCACGAGGTTCGGTAACTAAATTAAACTCTTGTACATTGTTATGACCACTTAGTAACAGGACCTGTACGATTATGTTGTGTTTTCTTTTGTTTCTTTTCCGTTCGTGTGAATCTAGACGGTGGTTAAGTTAAGCAGTATTGCTCATATTTAAGTTGTGTCTAGATCTTTTGGCTTTTGGTTTGACCAAGACTAGTCTTAAAAAGATTTGGATCTTAAGCATAAAAAACAAAAATTGGATCTATAAGTATATTTTTTCTTCGTTACAAAAAAATTAAAATATTTTTTTTCACTATGTCTGAGTCACAATTAAATCTATGAATTTGTAAACCAAAACTTAACCAAATTGTCGGATTAGAGTGTGGTTTCATGAAACCATTACTCTGTTTTTTATAAAGTTGAAGAGATTCAATTTAAGCTCCTAACCTGTCCTGGTTCGATTTAAAGAAAACCGAACAAAATCAATTAAAAACAGAAGACTTGGTTTAAGGGAGGACAACGTCGTTCTAAAGCAGCTTCTTCTAAACCAGAGTCGAAGTTTGTTACAGAGCCGTTGGGGTTCGTTGAATCTGTTCTTGAGCTTATTGAGTTGTTATAAATATGGGGTTTTAGCTTTCTCGGGGTTAGATCGATACATGTGAGTATTGTATAAGCTCAATTGTGTAATTTTGTTAAGTCGATAGAGAGATTGGGAGATATTCGGGTGTGAGTGTTTCCGGTAAACAATTTGGTGTAAAGTCGGCGGTTACTTCTTCTTCATAATGGATTCCGGGTTCAAACCTCGGTCCAGATGTAGGGAGCTTTGCTCCTGAACTGGGTGAACAAATCTTTGTGTCAATTTCTTGTTTTTTTGTTTAAATGCTTATGCTCAATCTTTTGTTCAAGATTGAAGAGTTTGTGTGAGTGTTTCAGGTTAATTATCATTGTAGTTGGTCTGTATTCGCAAGAAGTGGTATCAAAGCTTCAGGTTGGAGATTCAATTGTTACGGATCAAGTCATTCAACTTTCCTCTCAAGATGACTTCTACAAGAATTGAGATGGAGAAGTTTAATGGAACAATAGACTATAATCTCTGGAAGGAAAAGCTTCTGGCAAACTTAGAAATTCTTGGATTAATGGAGGCTCTAGAGGCACAACAAAAGGAACTAGATGAATCAGCATATAAAAGCAAGAGTGATGAATCTAAAGGGGGTAATGAAGGGGAGGAATATGTGACCAGTACTCCTGAAAATGCAAAAGAAACTTCAGCCTTGGAAGAAAAAAAAAGAAAGGTAAGAAGCACGATAATATTGAGTGTCACAGACCAGGTACTTAGGAAAATTATCAAGGAAAAGACTGCAACATGTATGCTAAAGATTCTTGATAAAATGTACTTGTCTAAATCATTGCCTAATCGCATTTACCTTAAGCAACGTCTCTATGATTTCAATATGAATGAGTCCTTGACTATTGAGAATAATATTGATGAGTTATTAAGATTGATTACAGATTTAGGGAATGTTAAAGTGAATATATCAGATGAGGACATGGCCATCCTCCTTCTTATGTCTCTACCAAAGCAGTTTGATCACATGCGGGATACATTGAGATATGGCAAAGTATCACTAACATTTGATGAAGTAGTAAATGAAATAAACTCAAAGCAACTCAAATTAGGCTCAACGGGAAAGGCAAGTAAACCACAAGGTGAGGGCTTGTATTTAATTCAGGGAACAAAGGAAAACCAAAGAATAAAGACAAAGAAAAAGGTAAAGGTAAAGAAAAACTCAAGCAGAAGGGAAAATGAAACTCTCTATCTTGTTGGAACTGTGGAAAAGAAGGTCATTTCAAAAGAAATTGTCCCAAGAAGGCAAAGGTTCCTGATAAGCAAACCACAGGTGAAACCTCTGCTGTGGTAGGTATTGAGTACATAGAGTCCTTGGTAGTGTCTGAAGCAAACACAGTAGAAGACATGGAGCTAGACAAGGAATGAATTCTTGACACAGCGTGTACCTACCATATTACCTCCACGAAAGACTGGTTTATAGACCTAAAGGAGTATGATGCAGGGCTAGTAAGAATGGAAAATGAAAGTACATTACAGGTAAAGGGAATAAGTACAATTTATTCAAAACTGTATCTGGTATGTCTGTCTCTATTACAGGTGTGAGGTATGTGCCCAAGTTTTCCAGAAACCTACTGTCATTAGGTACCTTTGAAAGCCAGGGATGTAGTTTTGGATTAGTTAATGGTCTCTTAAGTGTAAAGAAAGGAGAGAAAATTCTCCTACATGGAAGAAGAAAATGTAAATTGTATTTCCTTCTTAGTCATCATTATGTTGGTGAAGCTAACATTGTAGAAAACAAAGATGATTCAAAGTTGTGGCATAGCAGACTTGGACACTTAAGTCATAAAGGCCTTGAAACAATGATCCTGAATGGTTACCTAAATATAGGAAAGGTAAATGATATAAAAATGTGTGAAGATTGCATTTTTGTTAAGACACACAGAAACAGTTTCCAGAAAGGTAAGCATACTAGCACCAAGTGCCTTGAGTATGTTCATGTTGATTTATGGGGGTCACCTAGTGTCCCTGAATCACTTGGGAAATATCATTATTTCCTAAGCATTATAGATGACTACTCAAGAAAGGTATGGGTTTATTTCTTAAAGACTAAAGACCAGACCTTTGAGAAATTCACAGAGTGGAAACCATTAGTTGAAAATCATTATGAATTAAAGGTTAAGAAATTGAGGACTGACAGTGGTCTTGATTTTTGTAATATAGTCTTTGACAGGCACTGCACTGAGAATGGCATAGCAAGACACAAGACAATCTCATACACTCCTCAACAAAATGGAGTTGTGGAAAGGATGAACAGAACCATCCTTGAGAAAGTTAGAAGCATTCTCAGTGAATCTGGTCTACCAAAAGTATTCTGGGCAAAAGCTGTAAACACAGCAGTTTACCTCATAAATACAAGCCCCTCTTCAGCCATTGAAGACAAGATACCTGAAGAGTTATGGTCAAAATTACCACATGTTCTCAGACATTTGAGAAATTTTGGATGTATATGTTACTTTCACAGTGATGAAGGTAAGTTGCAGCCAAGGGCAAAGAAAGGAATCTTCATTAGGTACCCAACATAGTCAAATGATACAAGATATGGTCCATAGATGACAGAAGTAAAATAGTCTCAAGAAATATGGTGTTCAATGAAGACAAATGCTACAAAGATCTACTGACGTTTCAAAAAACTCAAAGGAAAAGAATACTCAGTTTCTTGATATTATTCTTGGCTTTACTGATGAAAATTCTAGTGTTTCAGGTACTGACACACAGGTGGAGATACAAGGAAACACAGACCAGCAATCACATCAGCAACCATAACAATTTTTGGAAGAAACATATTCAAAAGATGAGCTTGAGTACAATCAATCAGATCTTGAAAATTATCAGTTGGTGAGGGATATGACCAGAAGAAAAACAAGGCCTCCCAGGAGATTTGAAGATTATGTTAATCTGGCTCTAATGGTGTCCGAGGATGGTGAACATATGGAGCCATCAAACTTCAAATTTGCAATGATGGATAAGCATAAGGACAAGTGGAAAGCAGCATTAGATGAAGAGATGGACTCACTATACAAGAACTTCACTTGGGAACTAGTTCAACCACCAAAGCAGAGAATAACAGTTGGGTGTAAGTGGATCTTTAAGAAGAAACCAGGGATACTAGGAAAGGAGGAACCAAGATTCAAGGCAAGCTTATGGCAAAGGAGTTCTCTCAAAAGGAGGGACTGGACTACAATGAGATCTTTTCACCAGTGGTGAAACATGTATCAATAAGATACTTGATGTCTCTGGTTTTCAATAAAGATCTTGAATTGGAGCAGCTAGATGTGAAGACAGCATTTCTTCATGGAGACCTTGAAGAAGAGATTTTCATTGACCAACCTGAAGGATATGAAGTGAAGGGAAAAGAATCTTGGGTATGTTTACTTAATAAATCACTTTATGGCCTAAAGCAAAGTCCAAGGCAATGGAATTATAAATTCAACAACTTCACGATGGAGATTAGATTTAAAAGAAGCAAACATGACAGTTGTGTCTACATCAAGCAAGCCTCCAACATACCCATCTACTTGTTATTATACGTTGATGGTATGTTAGTAGCTTGTAAAGATAAACAACTGATAGCATCATTGAAGGATTAACTCAATACCAAGTTTGACATAAAAGATCTAGGTGAAGCAAGGAGAATTCTAGGCATTGACATAATAAGGGATAGAGAAAATGGAACTTTGAAACTGTCCCAAGAAGGCTACTTAAAGAAGGTTTTGAAGTGCTATCAAATGGATGAAGCCAAGGCAGTTCATACTCCAATGGGTGCTCATTTTAAGCTGTGTGCAGCTGATGAAGATGACTTAGATAGAAACTCGGAGTTCATGAGCTCAATTCCTTACTGTAATGCAATAGGAAGCCTAATGTACGACATGATAGGCACAAGACATGACTTGGCATATCCAGTTGGTATGGTAAGTAGGTTTATGAGCAAACCAATCAAGAACCACTGGAATGTTGTTAAGTGGATACTCAGGTACAAAAAGGGGTCATCTGGTTTGTGCCTGGAGTACAAGAAAAGATCAGAATTCGAAGTTTATGGATTCTGTGATGTAGACTTTGCTGCAGATCTTGACAGAAGAAGATCACTCATAGGTTACACTTTCATGTTTGGAGGGTGTGTCATAAGTTGGAAATCTACTTTGCAGAGAGTAGTTGCTCTATCTACAACTGAATCCGAGTATATTGCAATGACTGAGGATTCAAAAGAAGCTATTTGGCTGAAAGGATTGAGTGAAGAGTTTGGTTTCAAACAAGAAAGAGTAGAGATCTTTTGTGATTCACAAAGTGCTTTGGTATTGGCAAAGAACTATGTACATCACGAGAGAACAAAGCACATGGATGTGAAGATGAATTTTGTCAAAGATAAGGTAGCAGAAGGAGAAATTGCAGTTTCAAAGATTCACACAAGTGATAATCTTGCTGATATATTCACTAAGGTATTATCAGTTAACAAGTTCAAGTACTTGCTGAGATTGTTAGGAGTTTCTTCTGAGTAATCAAAGAAACTGCTGAGGTCCGGAGTTCACTATAGAATGAAGAAGGGAATATCAGAAAAGCTAAAGAAGTGTTATGGTTTCATAACCAAGGTGGAGTTTGTTGGATTAGAGTGTGGTTTCATGAAACCATTACTTTGTTTTTATTAAGTTGAGGAGATTCAATTTAAGCTCCTAACCGGTCCTGGTTCGATTTAAAGAGAACCGAACAAAATCAATTAAAAACATAAGACTTGGTTTAAGGGAGGACGACGTCGTTTTGAAGCAGCTTCTTCTAAACTAGAGTCGAAGTTTGTTGCAGAGCCGTTGGAGTTTGTTGAATCTGTTCTTGAGCTCATTGAGTTGTTATAAACAAGGGGTTTTAGCTTTCTCTGGGTTAGATCGATACATGTGAGTATTGTATAAGCTCAATTGTGTAATTTCGTTAAGTCGATAGAGAGATTGGGAGATATTCGGGTGTGAGTGTTTCCAGTAAACAATCCGATGTAAAGTAGGTAGTTACTTCTTCTTCATAGTGGATTTCGGGGTCAAACCTCGGTCCAGACGTAGGGAGCTTTGCTCCTAAACTGGGTGAACAAATCTCTGTGTCAATTTCTTGTTTCTTTGTTTAATTGCTTATGCTCAATCTTTTGTTCAAGATTGAAGAGTTTGTGTAAGTGTTTCAGGTTAATTATCATTGTAGTTGGTCCGTATTCGCAAGAAAAACAAAATCTAAAAAAGTTTGTGCGTCTAAACCAACTCAACTAATTCATATTTTCTTTACTATATAAAAAATTGACTACATTTTTATATATAATTTGAAAAGCCACAACCATATATTTCATCGGCGTATATATCCCTACTCCCTAGTACCGAATATGGCTTCTATATTTGGTTTGATCGGGTTTTATTTTTCTGTTTTTTTATATGTGCGGCTACGAATATGATATTATTTGCTCACTTTTCATGTACTTGCTTTTCTTAGTCTATTTTATGTCGCATTTTTATTTAATTGAAACGATAAGATAATCGTTCTAATTTCCACCACCAATTTAATTTTCATATTTTTTCGAGAAAAAATTAATTTATATAATTTTTTAACGATTAATAGTCTTTTCAAATTAAATCGCATAATTTTGACAATTTCAACGATTTTAACAATTTTCGATGAAAATCTCATTAAACATATCCAAAAAGTGCAAAAAAAAACCTTCAAAATTCTATAAAATACCAAACAAAAGAAATCCGCAACCGAAATTTCAGCTAATGTTATTGATAGATCATCTTGACAAAAAGGATATGATGTTCAAAATTTGCATGTTAAAGAGCAATTTTAATTATTCGAGGTAACTCTCTCTCTTCTCACTTTCTCTTTCTTATCTTTTCGCCGAGACCAGAGATAGGTATTAGAAACGACGGTGCGGATAGAGCCCTTCGACCAAAGTTTATGACCACAATGCTTTCGCACCGAATCAGGATCGCCGGCGAGACCAGCGCCAACGAAATCTGTCGGTCTGCGCGTTCATCTGTAGATCCAGCTCCAACAGTGCGACCTCATAGGAGCCACAAGGCTCACTAAGATCCCGAGTTCATAAAAGTGGAAGATGAAGATAAGCATTTGGAGGGCACCGCGGTGTTAACTACTCCGACGGTGCGACCTCATAGAACGGAAGACGAAAATCTCAGGCGGACAGCACCACCTCCAGTGGAAAGATGAGATATTTTTTAAAAGAACGGATGCGGAAGTAAACTGAGTTTGAGGACGGTGATGTCAGGGCGACACTGCTATATTGAACCAATGGATGGACCGAATTTGTCCTCTCACTTATGTAGTGTCATGACTGCTTTTTCGACGGTGCTTTGTAGTGAAACCGACAGAAACGCTTAAAAACCTGTTTCTCCTTCTCTTTTTTTTCTGTCGATTTGGGTGCTTTGCGGTTGTCGGCATGCGGCTTAGCTTGCCGCTTCCTTTTCACCAATTTAGCCACATGAGTGACAGATTCGATTAGCGTTCGTAGTATGGAGTCGACGAAACAAACTAAGATTATCCTAAGATGTGTTTAACTTAACCATGATTAAATAATTTAATTATAGTTAGATTGATTTAACTAAGGTTAAACCAACTCTTGGTTTAGGTTAATTCAATGTGGGTTTAAAATTTTGGGTGTTTGGATTTTTCTGAAAATGGACCTGACTTAAATTTTAGGATTTTGTTAAAAGCCTACATCTCATTCTACTATAAGTTTTTCAATATAAAATCTTATAACAAACAAAAATTGCATGTTAAAAGTTTTAGTGATTAAACAATAAGATTAAATCTTAATCTAGAGTAACTTTAATAAATAAATAAAAAACGTTTTGTCATTTTCTTGCGCACACATCATATCGGATTAGGTTTTATGAGTTTCTTGACTTTGTCAATCATAATCTATGGGCTTTTGTAAGATTTCATCGGTCATTATCAAACCCTTTAAATAAAATAATAATACTGAAAAGACAGGACCACTACGATGCATGATCGTCAACATCTCACTCGCATCAAAATGTTTATTACCAACCCCAAAAAAACACTTAGAAACAAACAAAGGAAACGCAAACAAATCTTTAGATAGAAACAAAAGTATTTAACACAACTTCGTTACATATCTTTTTAACTTCTTAAATAACAAAACTCACAACATTGATCCAACTACTTCCTAATGTAACAAAGTCAAATGTGTAACCTTCGTGGAGGGATTAAAGACCTCGGCGGATTCGGTATCGAATCATCCGGGCCAAGATCATCAATCGGCGGTCGCTTTCTATGGTTATCCGTAACCGATTGGTATGCCATACCCAATGCCAAAGCCTACAACACAACCAAGTAGGATCAAATTTGAATTCTTTTATCGATGACTAGTATCTGTTAAATCTACGGTTTTTTTAATCAAATCCGAGTTCGAATTCGGTTATTCGCTATGAGAATGCAAAAATTTTCTTTAACAAGATTTGGACTATTAGCCGAACCTATTAATAAGATACTTGTTTAGATTTACTTACGATGTGATCATGTTCTGGTGGAGCATAAATCCCGACATTGATAGTTGTCCTTCTTCGGCAAGTGTCGGTTGGTGGTTCCGATATGTTCTTGAAACCTGTCGGAATAACCAACACCGGCAAACCGACAAGGTTTCCCATACAGACTTTCTCCCAATCGGTCACATTTCCTACAAACGCATCAACAGTAAAGCTCTTCTCTACTTCTCGAATCAACTTCCCACGAGCTCTCTGGGCCTAAACCAAGATATCAGACAAGGAAATAAACCAAACATAACTAGAGATGGACAGATTCGAATAAACCGGTTTTGGTTTTGACCATACAAGATCCAAATAGAAAACAAATAGATTTGGTTCAGATCGAGTTCCGGTCAATTTTTTTTTTTTTTACGGAAACCCGACATGAAACTTATATTTTTTTTTCAGTTCGGGTTATTTATGTAATTTAATGTTTGGTCTAGTATTTTGAAATTTTCGGTTTAGATTATTTATTTTAATCGGGTAATTCAGATCTGAAACCCGATTAAAACCCAAACTATTTAATTTGGTTCTTTTGAGATTTAGATTTCAAACTCTGGGTAAAGTGCCTAGGCCGCCTAGCGCCTAGATAAAACTATAGACATAAACCAACATGAAAAATAAGAAAAAAAACCTGAATGTAATCGACGGCTGTAATCACACGAGCACGTCGTAGTTCAACAGGCCATTGAACTTGAGCTTCATATAGATCATCTAAACCAGTTCTTTGCCATTCATCAAAATGAGCTAACATGTCAACGTCCATTGTGAAATTCAATATCCCTTGAACCGAATCAACTGTGTAATTTAGCTCGAAAGGAACCATATTGACACCTTTCGACGCAAGAACTTCAACAACCTGCGAGCCGTCAAATGTCAAATCAACACAGAACTGGTTATTAATGTAAACCATTTGGTTACCTTCATGTCAGCATCTTTGGTATACCCAACAGTGAGCTTTGTGATATCTACAGAAAATGGATCTTCAAATGTGATATCTCTTGATGAGGGATCATCCGGATCTTTCCCTTTAATAGCATCGAGGACTACCGCGCAATCTGCTGCTGTTCTGCAGAAAGGTCCCAACTTATCCTATGACAAAGGAAGTTGCATTGTTAAGAGTTATAAATCCAAAAAATTTCAGTTGATTTAAAGGAAACCTGTTAAGGCCATTGCGATTTTGCAATGTTTTGAAAATCAGACCGGGCCGCAAGTCCGACCGGGTTCAACCGTGAATTGGAGGAGTGTACAAATTGGGTTTATAATAAAATCCAAAGCTAATTGAACCAGCTTAAACCCGAATTAAAATCAACAAAAATTTCGAAACCGATGATCCAATTGAACCCTGTTAAATCGAGTTTAACAAATTTTTATTAATTTCGAATATTCCCGCAGTAACTTTCTATGGTATATAATTTAAGAAAATGATCCGCAAGTGTCATTTCACCCCATACCAACATATAACTTATTTATTAAGTTCTTCAAACGTGATATAGGTATATTAGTAATTTTAAATACATCTAATATTTTTTTTTATTGTGAAAAAAAAAAAAAAATACATCTAATATTTTTCTAAAAATTATTAAATCCTATCGACTGAAGTCGGACCAATTGATCCATGACTCAAAATATTTCCGATCCAATTTCCGGTCCCATTTTAAAACATTGGTGTTATACCATACCAGACTCTCAGATATGCTCATTACTCCGGTTCTACCAACACTCCCAAATGTCGGACGCAGTGCTGTTACGCCACAGCGAGCTGCAGGATATGTCATTGATCCTGCCGTCTCTGAGCCTATGGCAAATGGAACCATACCTACACAAAAGTTTACCCAAAAATTGGAAAAAGAATACTCACCTATAGCTAATCAGAGACATGATCTTGATTCATTTTCTACATAAACTAACCAGCAGACGTGGAAGCAGCCGGTCCAGCTGATGACCCTGTAGAAAATTCCTCGATATTCCACGGATTCCTTGTCCGTCCCCCGAACCAGATATCATCATAAGCTAAAGAACCCGAAACAAGTTTTGCTACTAAAACTGCACCTGAAGCTTTTAATCTAAACAAAACAAAAATAGATACATCAATCAATAAGTTAACATTGTGATTATAATTAATAAGTTCTTTCTAGGACCTTTTGTAAACCCAAGCTTCAATATCAAGATGTTGGTCTTTAAAAGACGTTGAACCCCAAGTCGTTTTGTATCCTGGAACCGCGATTATATCTTTCAAACCGTATGGAATCCCATGAAGAGGTCCTATTACACATAAGAAGAACATATCCACAAGCTTTAAACAGCAATTAGTCGCACTTGTTTATCGGAAAAAATCTATCGAGTGAGAGAAATTTACCGAGATAAGTTCCTTTAGAGAGTAAATCATCAGCTTCTTTAGCTTGTTTATATGCCAATTCTTCAGTATAAGTAACCGCTGCTTCAAGAACATGATTGTACCTTTTTAACTGCTTGAGATAAATCCGAACAAGTTCCTCCGAAGTAACTTGTCTTGTCTTTATAAGTTCTCCAAGTTCAAGAACCTGCCATAAACCATTCTCTAATCATATGACATTAACAATCTACACTAACAAGTGATAATGACTTACGCTCATGAAGGCGATATCTTCTTCATCTTTAGGAAGTTGTACACCCGATATCGAAGGATATTCGAATCTCTTGCTTTGTACTTGAGGAACTTCTCTGTTCCAAGTCGGATTAAAGACTAATGGAGATGGATTTTCCAAACCACCATTCTTACTAGCAACTAACTTTCGATTGGTTCGAAATATAGGAACATTCATCTCAATGGCTCCCTTTGAAATCTCTTGAATCTAATATACAACCCCAAAACCATAAAGCTATATTACTAATACATGAAAACATATATAATTGTTTCTTACTCTATATGTATAAGCCAAAATGGCGTATTAATGTTAATACTAATCAAGAATCACAAATCTGAATCAATTCAAACTAATCCTATCAAACATCTGTCTAAACCACTCGGAAAAAGAAAAATCAATAATGCAGATTTGAATCATTCAAAATCATGTAGAAAAAGTTCTAAATTTATACTTTTTTTTTAATGTAATTTTACTTGTTGGTTTTAGTTTTGAGTAAATGCAAAATAACATCAAAAATTTGCCAAAAATCTTTAAAAATAAGGATAAACTAAAGATTGTAAGAGAATCAAACACTACCTTAGTTTCATTGAAGAATCCAGAATCAATCAACTCAAACATGCTCTGTATACACTTAGCTTCCATAGTCTTATTAGGTAGTTCAGATTGAGTAATGTTACTGTCCTGATCATAAACATTATAAATTAACATCAAATCATACAAAAAACAGAGAAATTTCATTAAAAACGAAATCAAAATTGTTACCTTGGAGAAGAAATCATAATCTTACGACATGGAACACCAACTTTCTGATCCAGAGTTTTCAATAGTTTCTTACAGTTTCTCACCATATCAATAGAAGGTTGACATGGAAGACGAATAGAGACTAAATTTGAGCAAAGAAGGTTTGACTCAGAAGGATTTGCTTCTGTACAAAAGAACCTTAAACCTAGGATGAGGATAAAGAGAAGTGAGCCACGTGTTGTTGTTGGAGGACACGTGGCGATCGATTGAGCTACCATCGAATCGGCTAAAGTGTCGAGCTTGATGACGGTGACGGTGACGGAGAAAAACGGAATGAGATTAGCCGTTGACCAACTTTGGTCAGGTGAGGAATTCTAGTCCGATCATAACAGCAATTTACGAAAATAAGAAGAAAAAAAAGTGATTTATCAACAATAAATTATTATTTAAATTGAAATCAACAAAAAAAAAAAAATATTGAATAGTATTTTTTTCTAAATTTAGTCAGGATTCTATGGTCTTTCGTGGCAGATTTAAGTTCGATCCTCGATGGCTCTCATCGCCGGCTGTTAAGGATATTATAAGCTCACGATGGGGGGATAATGGAGATGACAAAACTATCTTTAATAGAGTGGCAGAATGTCGTCGGGGGTTAGCTCATTGGAGACGTTCGAATCCTCAAAACTCAGCGTTAAAGATCGAAAAGTTGCGTTCCATAATAGATTTGGAGTCGAGAACAGTGGTTACGCGACGGAGATAAAAACTCTAGATTTATTGGGCCCTAATTAGCCCACTAATTGTTGTAAACGTTAACTCATCGTATTTTGTGTATATCTCTTTGTAATTACAACGTTAGTGATAAGAAAAAACCTTTTAATCTCTTCTATTCTCAAAGCTTAACATGGTATCAGAGCCACCAACATAAACTACAAAATAGATTGTTTATTCATGGTTTCTCGACAATGGCTGTTGTACCTACTAGAAAAACGATCTCGCTTTACGATCTTACTTCTGCTGACAATCCCGGTATTCTCATATCCAAACCGCTGCTAAAAGATTCTAACTATGACGAATGGTCTACTAATTTTCGTTTGGCGTTAAAAGCCCGAAAGAAGTTTGGATTTGTTGATGGGACCATTCCTCAACCTACTGATGATTCTCCTGATTTAGAAGATTGGCAGGCAAACAATGCTCTTATAGTTTCATGGATGAAACTAACGATTGATGATACATTATCATCTACTCTCTCTCATCTTGATGATGCTCATGCTATGTGGAAACATATTCAACAACGGTTTGGAGTTAAAAACGGCCAACGAGTTCAGCGTCTCAAAACGGATCTAACCAACTATCATCAAAAAAGTTTAGCAATCGAATCGTACTATGGTAAATTAACACAACTATGGTGCAATCTTTCCGATTACCAACAAGCTAAAACCATGGAGGATGTGAGAAAGGAACGAGAGGAAGATAAGCTTCATCAATTCCTAATGGGTCTTGATGAAACAATTTTTGGTCCGGTCAAATCTGCATTACTGTCTCGTGTTCCTCTACCAACCTTAGAAGAGGCATACAAAACATTAATCCAAGATGAAGAATCAAAATCACTTGGTCGACAGTATGAAGAAAAATCAGAGGGTTCACCTCGTCTTCATCATGCTAATAATATGAGTCTTGTCCCTACCTCTACATCTTCTTCTTCTCTTACGATAGATGATAAATTGGTCTTACTGGTTTAAGCAATGACCAATGGCAAACATTGGTTCATTTATTGTCTGAACGCACTACTTCTTCAACAAATAAACTCTCTGGTACGTCATTCTTCAATTCATGGATTTTTGATACAGGGGCATATAATCACATGACTGGCTCTCTTGCATATTTGGATAATATTTGCTCCATGTCTCATGTTCTTATACGTCTACCAAATGGACAATATACCACTTCGACACAACAAGGATCTGTAATTTTTGGCTCATCATTATCTTTAAAAACAGTTTATTACGTTGACGGTCTACAATGTCATCTAATCTTAGTTTTGCAACTTACTCGCGATATCAGATGTGTTTTCCAGATTACTGATCGCATTTGTGTCATTCAGGAACGCATTACCAAGATGTTGATTGGAGCGGATAGTCAAGACAATGGACTATACTTTTTAAGGCCTCTCGATGTTGTTGTGGCGTTTGTTATGGATGGCAGTGATTCAAGCTCTTTGTGGCATTGTCGTCTCGGTCATGCGTCGTCACAAGGCTTAGATTTATTGCATCTTTTTTATTTTAGACGCTCTAGTTTTGATTCAAAGACATGTGAAATTTGTATTCGTTCGAAACAAACACGCGATTCTTTTCCAATAAGTACTACTACAACGGTTAATGCATTTGATTTGATACATTGCGATTTATGGGGACCGTATCAAACTATTTCAATATGCGGTTCACGGTACTTTCTAACAGTTGTTGATGATTATTACCGAGCCGTATGGATATATCTTCTTCCAACAAAACAGCATGCACCAGCACATTTAAAGAATTTTCTAACTTGAGTTGAACGTCAATTTATGACCAAGGTTAAGAAAATAAGAAGCGAGAATGGTTCCGAGTTTATTTTCTTGAAACAATATTTCATCACGAATGGGATCATTCATGAGACATCTTTTGTCGCTACACCACAACAAAACGGTCGCGTTGAGCGAAAACATCGTCATATCTTGAATGTTGCCGGGCATTACGGTTTCAAGCGAATCTTCCTACTGAATTCTGGAGTTATTGCGCTCTTACTGCTGGGTATTTGATAAATCGCACACCTACTAAGTTGTTGAATGGAAAAAGTCCTTATGAAATTATTTATCATCGTCCTCCTCCTCTGAATCATTTATGCACCTTTGGTTGTGCTTGTTTTGCTTACAATCACAAGCATGGAGGTGATAAATTCGAACCAAGAGGCAACAAATCCATATTCCCTGGCTATCCATTTGCTCAAAAAGGCTGGCGCATCTACAACATCTCAACTGGTCGCATATCTGTCTCACGAGACGTCTTGTTCCATGAGACAGAGTTCCCATATTCTGCAGTGAAATCTGCTTCATCGCCTGCATTGTCTGAGCTTCAATCTGTTATGCCTCATGATGATGATGATTTAATCTTTGCAATACCTTTGCAACCTGCCTCTGTAGCTCAGCCACAACCTCAGCAATTACTTGATTCCACTTATGCATCAGAATATGCAATTTTTGCATCACACGATGCTGATTCTGCATCACACAATAATGCTTCTGTTTCACCCGATTCTGATTATGCTTCAGCATCTTCATCTGCTGTCCCTGGTCCACAACCACAATCTTCTCCTATCATAATTACTTCCTCCACTGACTCACCAATGCCATCTGCTCCTGAACCTGCAATACAACTTGGCCGAGGACAGAGAACAAGGAAGCCACCAACCAAATTCGCAGACTATTTGACTCATGTCCTGCATCAACTTGAATCCACTTCCACGCCATATCCACTTCATGACTGTCTCAACAATGCTCGTTTCTCTACTACATACAAGGCATATGCAGCAGCTGTTACAACATCTATTGAACCGCAACACTACAAACATGCGATTATTCATGAACATTGGCAACTCATGATGCAAGATGAAATCCGTTCTCTCGAAGATAATGCGACTTGGACAGTAGAAGACCTTCCACCAGGAAAGAAAGCTCTCGGATGTAAGTGGGTTTATCGGGTTAAGCATAAGGCCGGTGGTTCTCTCGAATGATACAAGGCTCGACTTGTCGTTCTTGGGAACAACCAAACCTCCGGTGTTGATTACAATGACACTTTCGCGCCCATTGCCAAAATGGTCACTGTAAGAACGTTTCTCTAACAAGAAACCTCTCTAGATTGGGAAGTCCATCAAATGGACGTTCATAACGCGTTTTTACATGGAGATTTAGACTAAGAAGTCTATATGCGTTTTTCTCCGAGGTTCCGAACAACCGACAATTCTAAGGTATGTCGTCTAAGGAAGTCACTTTATGGTCTTAAACAGGCACCCCGTTGTTGGTTCAACAAGCTAAACTCGGCTCTCCAACAGTTTGGTTTCGAACAAAACCAATCGGATCATACACTGTTCACTTATGCGACACACAACAAACGAATACATGTTCTAGTATACGTTGATGACTTGATTATTACAGGAGATTTTATTGCTGCTATTAACAATTTCAAGTCTTATCTCCACTTTTGCTTCCACATGAAAGATCTTGGTGTGCTTCGGTATTGTCTTGGAATTGAAGTAATGTGAAATCCAACGGGTATCTATCTCTGCCAAAGAAAATATGCATTGGATATCATAACAGAGACAAGTTTATTGGGAGTAAAGCCTACTGTTTTTCCCCTAGAACAAAATCACAAACTTGCTTTGGCATATGGTGATCCACTACAAGACCCTTCACCTTACAGGCGTTTAATTGGCCGGCTTATATACTTAAGTGTTACTCGACCAGAACTTTCTTACGTTATTCATCTCTTGTCTCAGTTCATGGCTAAACCGCAAGTTTCTCACTGGAATGCAGCATTACGGGTAGTCAAATACCTCAAACACCGGCCCGGACAAGGTATCTTACTTCAAGCTCTTGCTCCATTAACTTTGTCTGCATGGTGTGATTCAGATTGGGGTTCTTGTCCCCTTACACGTTGTTCACTTACAGGTTGGTTTATATAACTTGGCGGTTCACCTATTTCCTGGAAAACACGCAAACATGACGTTGTATCTTGTTCCTCCGCCGAAGCGGAGTATCGCGCAATGGCGGATACGGTTTCTGAATTATTATGGCTACGAGACCTGCTGCCCGCAATGAATATCTCATGCTCCTACCTGATACCTCTTCACTCCGATAGTCTCTCAGCCATTAATCTCTCTGGCAATCCGGTTTATCATGCTAGAACAAAGCATGTTGGTCTTGATTATCACTTCATTCGTGATGAGATCATTTGCGGAGTAATCGCCACCAAACACGTATCAACAAAATCACAACTAGCCGACATCTTCACCAAAGCTTTAGGCAAGAAAGAATTTGAAGATTTCATTGGAAATCTGGGTGTTTGTGATCTCCACACTCCACCTTGGGAGGGGGTATTGGGCCCTAATTAGCCCACTAATTATTGTAAACGTTAACTCATCGTATTGTGTATATATGTCTTTGTAATTACAACGTTAGTGATAAGAAAAAACCTTTTAGTCTCTTCTATTCTCAAAGCTTGACAAGATTCTTCCACTCAAGTTTCTAGAGTCAATGTTACAGGAACAAGATTAAGATGTTAGTGGATAACAATGGAGTTGAAAATTTTGAAGAAGGATCAAAAGGAGAAATCGCCGTATCCTACTTTCGAAATTTGTTCACTTCTTCAAATCCACAGTGAATGGAAGATTCCTTATCTTCTTTTAGACGTCGGGTCTCGGACAGGATGAACAGGGATTTAATGAAACCTGTGACCGAATTTGAACAGAAAAAGCGGTCTTTGATATCGATCCCCTAAAATCTCCAGGAACTGATGGTATGAGGAGTCTTTTTTTATCAAAAATTCTGGCATACTATCAAGATACAATTATTTAAGGAGATTAATTTGTTCTTCGAGTCTGGTATTTGTCCTACGGAATGGAACTTTACACAATTAGTTTTAATTCTGAAGTTTCCAGAGCCTAAGTCTATGCCGAAACTTCGTCCTATCAGCTTATATTAAATCCCGTATAAGATACTATCTAAGGCTATATGTAATTGTTTACGATTAATTATGTCGGAGATAGTTTCTATTACATAGGGAGCTTTTGTCGCGAAACGTTCAATTGCCGACAATATTTTATTGGCACATGAGATTATTCATGTTTTGAGAACAAATCCACTTTGCCGAGATTCTTGTATGGTTATTAAGACCGAAATGTCTAAGGAATATGATAGAGTGGAATGGTCTTTTTTAAGGATATTCTTTTGTCGATGGGTTTCAGTCTTCGTTGGGTTGAGAGAGTCATGTCTTGTGTTACTACGGTTGCTTATTCGATACTTTTGAATGGCAAAGAACATGGATATATCAAGCCAGAACGAGGATTAAGGCAGGGTGATCCCCTATCATATTTCTTATTTATCCTTTGCGCAGAGTACCTGGTCCATTCTTTAAACAAAGCAGAGTCACAAGGTCTATTAAGTGGGATCCGTTTGTCTTTACAGGGACCGACCATACATCATCTACTCTTCGCTGATGATAGTCTCTTTATGTGTCAAGTTAACTTGGAGAAATGCAAAGGGATTATTCAATGTCTTAGAGACTATGAGGTTACTTCGGGATAGATGATTAATTATCAAAAGTCATCAATTATGTTTGGTGATAAAGTGAATGCATCTTTGAAGCAAGGGATAAAGGATAAACTGCATATACAAAAGGAAAGAGGAGTAGGATCTTACCTGGGACTTCACGAGTGCTTTAGTGGATCTAAGAAAGACATCCTTGCTTATTTAACAGAGAAATTGAAAAAAAGACTTCAAGGTTGGTATGCGAAAACTCCTCCGCAAGGAGGGAAAGAGACTCTTTTAAAGTCTGTGGCCATGGCTTTGTCGGCTTATGCTATGTCTTATTTTCTTCTACCCAAATCTATCATTAAAAAGCTCACTACTAAAATGATGAAATTTGGTGGAGTTCAAAAATGGACAAGAAACCCATTTACTAGATCGCTTGGGATTCTCTTTGTAAACCGAAGGCGGAAGGAGGTCTAGGATTCAGAGATCTAGCTAAGTTTAACCAAAGTTTGTTAGCGAAACAAGCTTGGCGCTTATTGGATAAGCCGGGAAGTCTGCTATCACAAATGTATAAATCGAGATATTTCCCAACTTTGACTTTCTTGAATTGCGGTCCGGTAGAAGTCTTCCTATGCCTGGCGAAGCATTATCCATGGTCAAGAATTTTTGAAGAAAGGGTTGTCAAGGGTGATAGGTGATGGGTCTAACACTTTTGTTTGGACTGATTCTTGGCTTCCTTATAATATCCCTCGAGCTCCCTTCAATCCGAACATCACTTTAAATGTGCTTTTGAAAGTCTCCGATTTAATTTGTCCTTGGTCCGGTTTTTGGAGATTGGATTTGTTAAATAGGTTGTTTACAAGAGAGGATAGAGAGAAAATTATGAGCTTGGTGCCAAATATTCACCGAACATATAGAGATATGTGGTACTTTACAAAGAATGGATCTTTCTCAATCCAAAGTGGATATACAATAGCTCTTTCCTCTGATGATTTGGTGCATCTTTCCACAGCATGTTTATGTAAACAACCTGTTACAGCAAGTTTGGAGCTTAAAAACCTTACCAAAAATTAAGATGTTCATTTGGAAAGCAACTCAAGGCGCTATTGCGATTTCAGAGAGGATTCAATCACGCTCAATTTCCATTAATCCGGTATATCAAATCTGCCACAAAGTACCAGAAATCGTAAATCATGCCCTGTTTGATTGTGTGGGAGCAAGGCAAGTGTGGTTAGCTGCTGGAGTTGATCCTTTGAATGCTGATTTTATATCTCATTCGGTCTATGCCAATTTTGATTACCTTTTTGGTCTTTCGAGAACCAAGAATATTCCAGATTCTCTGAAACATCCTTGGCCTTGATTAGTGTGGGAGATTCGGAAAGGCAGGAATAATTGCATATTTAGAGGATATATCTTTAATCCTGCTCAGATTGTATTACAAGCTAATTCGGCGGCTATGACTTGGTTTCAAGCAAAACATATAATGCATGATCTTTCTTTTTCATTCTCCTCTTCTTCAGCGCCTAATCGAGCTTCTTATCTACATATTCCTGAGGATTACATCCTCTGTAATATTGGTTTGATGTGGAAAAAGAATTTATCCTATATAGGGATTTCTTGGATCCTACGCAACAATGCCGGCTCAACTTTACTTCACAGACGAGATGTGCCGGATGTAAAGGATTCCAACTTTCAATCTGCCATTTCTAGTCTAATTTGGGCGGTCTCTTGCTTAAACTCTTTCAGAAGCTATCGTGTCATCTTTGCGTTAGAACATATGGAGCTGGTTGAAGCTTTAAATAGCCCCTCAGACTGGCCAAGGTTTCAATATGTAGTAGAAGAGCTTCGTTCTTATCTTGCAGGTTTTGAAGATTTCAAATGCATTCATATTTCAAGGAAGGAGAATAAGATCGCAGCGGCGATTGCTTTAAGTGTGGTTCAAGAAGGTAGAGTGCAATCTTATATCCAAAGCCCAGCTACTTCATGGCTTTTAACCGAGCTTTAGGAAGAGGTTGTTTGCTTTTTCTAAATTTTTTACCTTGTCTATGTGTTTTTCTTTTATTTTGATTGTCTTTGTTTTATTCATTTACTTTGTTTTGAAAACATAGTATTTTTACTTTTATTTTTTTAAAAATTTTGAAACATTTTCAAAAATTGAGTAGTTTTGAATAGTTTTTTCTTAATTCGCTCGGCTAATTATTTTTTAAATATGTTTAAGCTGTAGTGTATAAAAAAATTTTCTTTAAACGTATTTTATTTATATTTTTGATAAAAATAAGAGTTGAATGCCAAATTTTTTTTTCCATGGTGAATAAAATTATTAAATAGTTTAGATTTTTTTAGTGAATCTAAAATAAGAAAAATGATTTAGTAACTTGATGTTTGGTAAAAATTAATCTATGATCTAAACCAACATCGCAACTTATTAACCACAATGAGTAGATAATGTAGTATCGGTCCTGAGCATATGCCAATAAAATATTTACTTATAGATTTTATATGTAATACATTGATCCTTATATAAAATAGGCCTTCCAAACTTAGAATTCTATATATATATATATATATATATATACATATAAATTTCTTTGTATGACATCAAAATAAAATAGATGAAATAGTGATTTTAATTTTTTAATTTTGTTTTAAATTTTCAAAATTTCATGACTGACCACCATGGCACCATCTAACCACTATTTGGAAAATAATGCTTCTCCTGGTTTCCCATTATAAGACGTCGACAGTAAGTGATCATGTGATTCCTTTTTGTCGATTATGATAAAGAAAACTAGCAAATGTTACAAAAGAACACGTGAAGTTTGCATCATACNCCTATTGAAAAAAAAAAAAAAAAAAAAAAAAAAAAAACCGAGTTGAGATACATTGAAACGCGGTATATCGTAATCTTGTAACTAATTTGTAAAGTACACTTCCATTCTTGTTATTCATAATTGACGTAAAGTCACAAACCTAACACACGCAGTACACGTCAAATCAAACCGTGTAATTTTCAAATACTTTATTTTCTAGATTTTTTTAAAAATAAATTATATCAATTATATGATAAATACATACTTGATTTAGTAAGCTATAATGAAAATCTTTCAAAACTTAAATCCACAAACTAAATCAATTTTTTTATACAAGTACAAACTTGATCTACACCTATGAAATGCATCTACGATAATGGTCAATAATTATTTATTAAAAAGGCATACTTAATTTTTCGTCCTGATTTTGTATTGTTAAATTAAAAACGTTCAAAGTATAATTAAGACACTCTTATTATGAACTCGTGTATAAAAGATAAAATTTTTGAAATATCACAAAAAGTAAAAATTAAATTAAAAAATAGCACATTCTCCAAAAAATTTCAAAAATATCATTAAATTATTTTTCTAATACTACAAACATAAAAAAATAAATTTAAGGGTTTAAAATTTTAGATTCGAGTTAACTAAATAGGGTTTAGGGATTACTTTTGAAGAGGTAAGGTTTGATTTTGGGGTTTTAGTTTAAATTTGAAGTTTTAAAGTTTTTCAAATTTTGTGGTATTTTTGTGGTATTTTTGGAACCTTTGGAAGTGTGTGGTATTTTTGGAATATTCATATTTTTGTGGTATTTTTGAGATCCCTCCCAAATGTTGAGTATTAATGTTTGGAATGATTACAAAAGATTTGTATTAGAGTGTGTTTACTCAAATTATTTAAGTTAGTTAATTAGGTGCTTAGTTGGTTAATGTTTGTTAATGAACTATATAAACAGTTTGATTGTATGTATTCATTTTGAGGTTAATGAGAAAAAAATTTTACTCTCTTCTTGATTTACACTTTCTCTCGTAACTTGGAATCAAAGCGTAACAAACACTTCTTTCGCAAAATTTTCTTCGATTCATTTGTCTTTCTTCACACTTTTTTGGTAAATAGCAATCACGAGTGTTATGCGCCTTCAAATCATCTCCAATTTCATTTTTCTTGCAATCTTGCACTTGATTGATTCAAATTCCATCTTATTTTGTCTCGTCATCGCTCAATTTCTTTGACATTTCTTGATTTGGAATCAGAATGTCACAGTCTTCAACTATTGTAGCTAATAAAGATCGACAACACTCAGATCTATATGAGAATCTTTTTATTTGCACATCAATGACCATGCCGGGTTAATTCTTGTCTCGGATCGACTTACTAGTGGAATCGACTTTCATTCTTGGAAACAGTTAGTTTGCCTTGCTCTTAATATTTGAAATAAGCTAGGTCTTGTAGATGGATCTATTAGGAAACGAGATGATGATGATATGAATGCTAGATCGTGGTCATAGTGTAATGACATGGTCCCGACTTGGTTAGTGAACTTTCTATCCAAGAACATTAGTGCTAGTCTCCTATACATGAACACTGCGAACCTATTTGGAATAATTTGATGAATAGGTTCAAATATGATGATTTAGCTTGTAATTTTGAATTAGAACAAAGACTATGTACATTTAGTCAGGGAACCAAGGATGTTAGCTCACACTATACAAATTTGGTTACAATATGGGAGACTTATGTAAACTTTGTGGAACTCCCTGTTTGTAGTACCTGTGGGAAATGTCAATGTTCTGCTGCTGTCAATTGGAAGTCAATGATGGATAGGTCTCGTATTATGAAGTTCCTCATGGGTCTAAATGAAGCATATGATGCTACTAGACGTCAAGTTTTGATGTTGAAACCTTTGTCAAGCATTGAAGAGGTGTTTAATTTGATTTGTCAGGATGAAAGACAACGTATTCTCAAGCCAACAACTACACATGATAATGTGATTTTTCAAACAAGCACACCTTCTCTAGACATCACACACATTGCAACCTATAACAATTATAAACCTAAGCTAAAACTTGCATATACTCATTGTGGTATGAAAAGACATATAGTGATCAAATGCTTCAAATTACATAGCTATCCTCCAAGACATCCAAAACCAAATCAGAATTCTATTGATTCCTATAATAACTCATATCAAAAACCACAATGTACTGGATTCAAGGATAATACCATTGCAAATGTCATTACTGAGACAAGTTAAAACCTTCAAAAATATGGTATCAATAATTCTCGTAGCTTAGACTTGAGCTCCTTTACAACTGAGCAAGTGAATCAGCTTTTATCTCAATTGAATGTTGTCACAACTAAACCAATTTCTCATTCTGCCTCAACAATCACTGATCATGAGATTATGGCATGCAAGTCTTTAGCAATTACTGTATCATTTTACACACCAAACATTAGGCTGAAAAATGACAAAATTGCATACAAACATCATTGTTTTTCAAAATTTTCTTATTTAATTCCTTCAAACACTTGGATTGTTGACAGTGGAGCTACAGGCCATGTGTATTCAGATTTATCCTTGTTTACTGCAGTAAAACCAGTTAATGACATAACAGTCTCCTTGCCTAATGGTGTTAAAGTTCCTATTAAACATAGGAAATATTCAATTGTTAAATAAATTGATTTTGCATGATTTATTGCATATTTCAACATGATCAGTTTCAGTTCTTTAGTTACAACAAGTTCATGTTCTTCTCATTTTTATCCTGATTGTTGTGTTTTACAGGAGCTTACTCATGGTTTGATGATTGAGAAGTGTAAACTCATACACAATCTATATGTGTTCACGTCTAAAGACTTTCCATCATTCTCTGATAATTCTCCTCACTTGTGTGCATCTTTACAATTGGGAAATCATCTCTAGCATCAACGGTTATGTCATCTATTTTCTTCTTATTTGAATATTATAGCCTCTACAAATGGAAGTTACCATATATTTCTAAAAACAATATTGCTTCAAATGCTTTTAATTTAGTGCATCTTGATGTTTGGAGACCTTTTGCAACTGAAGCAATAGAAAGTTTTAAATATTTTTTAACCATTGTAGATGATTCTACTAGAGTTACTTTGTTGTATTTTCTAAAACAAAAGAGTGAGGTTCAATATGTTTTTCCAAAATTTTTAAAATATGTTGAAACTCACTTTCAAACTTCGATTTAATCTTTGAGTTCTGATAATGCCCCTGAATTGTTTTTCACTGATTTGATTAAAGAAAAAAAGAATGATTCATTATTTTCATGTGTTGATGCCCCTCAACAAAATTCAGTTGTTGAAAAAAGCATTGACACTTGTTAAATTTATCTCGTGCTTTAGTGCTGGGCGTTCGGATATCCGAACCCGATCGGATTCAGATTTTCGGATTTTCAACTATAGAATCCATTCGGGTATTTTACGACTTTGGTTCGGATTCGGTTCGGTTATCCTCGGGTTCGGTTTGGTTCGGGTTCGGGTTTGGATTTTCGGATATTTCGGATTTCAAGTTCGGTTTCGGATTTTTGGATTAAAATCTGATATAAAGATCCAAAATTATCCAAAATATCCTAAATAAAAAAAATCACTATCCGAAATGCAAAAATTCAAAATATCTAAAATAAAAAAAAAAAAAACAAAATCAAACCAGATACAAAAGCAAATAAGAAAAACTTTTTGTCTCCAACTTCAAGTCTCCAAGTCTTAGTTTCTTAATCTTCTTCTTCTTCTTCCTGATGAGTTCCAAACTCTGAAATTCAAAACAAGAATGTTACAAAGAAACATAAAGAT
>OVBE01000633.1:0-46840 GCA_900406425.1 Iberis pinnata | reverse complement strand
TATATATATATATATATATATATTCATATAAGTTTTTTGTTACATAATTTGTTGATTATAATTTTTAATTATTAATACAAATGCACTCGAAGTTTTTCTATCGCCGCGCCTGCGCGGCCAACCATCTAGTTAAAAAAAAAAAAAATTAAAACGTATATATGATTTTTTGGGTCATTTTCATGTTGTTCATAGAGGTTTCTAATAAAACTTGTTGAGTAATGATGCACATTCCCAGTCAATTAGAATCAATTAGAAGATAAAATCGAGCAAGATAGCTAATTTGGTGTGGTTTACTTCGGTTTAGAAGACATCAAATGATTTCCGGTTTAGTAGAACCGACTAACAACCTGTAAACAGATTCTGTTATTTGTCAAAACATAACACGTGTATATAAGTCTCTTTGACCGATCTGTGATCATTGGGCTGAGCTAATTCTTGTAACTTCTTTTTTGTTTAGTGAAAACGCCTGACAAGGCCCCCGAGACATAGCCATTAAAAGTGAACTATGGGTAAACAAAATCTTCTTCTTAATTCCTATGTTTTTCTTTCTTCTCTGTTCTTCTTTCTTGTTTTCTCCGAACCTTCAAATCAATCTGGTCCGAGTCGTTAATTGCTTGGTGTTGCGAGTTCTTTAAAGCATAACAAGTGGTATAAGAGCTTTAGGGTTTCACATTAATGGCGAATGCAAAGATTGAAGTGGAAAGATTCGAAGGGAAAAGAGATTTTTCGCTATGGAAGAAGAGAATGATGGCACATCTGTCTATGTTGGGATTGAAGGATGTACTCCATGATCCACCTACAAAATCATCTCTAGGGATCAAAAAGGATGAAGATGAAGCAGAATTCAAAGAAAGATTGGAAAAAGAAAAGACAGATAGATTTGAGAGATCAGAAAAGGCTATGAATCTAATTGTCCTCAATGTTGGAGATCATGTACTGAGAAAGATTGAACTCTGCACAGATGCAGCATCAACTTGGGCTACACTTGAAAGGTTGTATCTATCAAAGTCTTTGCCTAACCGCATTTACTTACAACATAAGTTCTATACGCGTAAGATGAAAGATAATCAAACCACTGATGAGAATACTGATGATTTTCTGAAAATTGTTTCTAATCTTTCAAGTGTCAGCATTACAATATTAGAAAAAGTGCAAGCCATTTTGCTGTTAAACTCATTGCCAGCTAGTTACAATAAATTGAAGGAAACTCTCAAGTATGGAAGAGAAACACTGTCAATATAAGAAGTAACTAGTGCATCAAAATCAAAAGAAATGAAACTTAAGGAGCATAAATAATCCTCAGTGGGTCAAAGAAATGGAGAAGGTCACTTTGCAAGAGGAAGATCTCAGACCAAAGATGGATCACATAAAGACAACAAGAAAGGAAAAGGCAGATCAAAATCAAGCTCAGGCTCCAAAGTTAAATGCTGGTTTGCAAGAAAGAGGGACATATGAAGAAAGACTATTTTGCTCGTAAAAGGAAGTATGGAGATGATGAATCTTCAGAAGATGCTGTAGTTGTTGATCTCAGTCATGAAAGTAATGCTTTGACAATATCAAAGGATTAGCATAAGGAGGAATGGATCATTGATTCAGGATGCTCATACCACATGACATCAAGAAGAGAATGGTTTGTTGAGTTTCAAGAACTCTCAAATGGACAAATAATTATGGGTGATGATTACACAGTGGAAGTAAAAGGTATTGGCACAATCAGCATAGACACCAATGGTGGCTGTGTTGATAGATTGGTCAATTTGAGGTATATCTCAGATCTCAGGAAAAATCTAATATCAACAGGAACTCTTGATCAGCGTGGCTTCACTTATTCTGGTGGAAATGGTTCTTAAAGGATGAAAATTTTTCTTTTCAAGGAAAGCTCACTGGATCTCTTTATCTACTTGATGGGGACACTGTTATGGAGCAAAAAAACAGTCTGGTGGCTCAAGCTAAGAACAAAAGAGATGATACAATGTTATGGCATCAACGCCTAGTACACATCAGTATGAAGAGCATTAACATTCCTGCAAAAACAGGAATCTTAGATAAGAAAAGAATATCAAAATTAAACTTTTGTGAGAACTGTATAATGGGAAAACACAAGAAGTTGAGCTTCCATGAAGGGAAACATGACACAATAGATCCCTTTAGATACATTCATACTGACTTATGGGGATCCCCAAATGTCACACCAAGTCTCACTCATAAATAGTATTTTCTATCTTTGATAGATGACTACACCAGAAAAGTGTGGATATTGTTCTTGGAAACAAAGAATCAAGCTTTTGAAAAATTTATGAATGGAAGAAGTTGGTTGAGAATCAAGTGAACTTCAAGGTGAAATGTTTGAGAACTGACAACGGATTAGAATTCTGTAACAATGAATTCAACAACTTCTGTAAAGAACATGGCATTGAGAGACACATAATATGTACATATACACCACAACAAAATGTTGTTGTTGAACGAATGAACATAACAATAATGGAGAAAATGAGATGTATTTTGAATGATTCTGGTATGGAAGAGGTGTTTTGGGCAGAAGCTGCAGCCACATCAGTGTATTTGATCAACAGGAGCCCAACCTCTTCAATAGAAAACAAGATACCAGATGAATTATGGCTTGGAAGAAATCCTGGCGACAAACATTTGAGAAGATTTGGCTCAGTGGATTATGTTCATAAAGATCAAGGAAAACTCAAGCCAAGAGCAATCAAAGGAATCTTCATTGGATATCCAGAGGGCACAAAAGGATACAAAATTTGGTTATTGGATGAAAAGAAAGTGGTAATCAGCAGAAATGTGGTATTTACTGAAGGCAAAGTGTTTAAGGATCTTAAGGATCCAGTAGACGAAAATGAAACCAGAGGAACAAAGCAAGAGAGTCAAGTGGAGATTGAAATTGAAAATGAAGAAAGATAAGAGACCGAAATAGAAGATCAAGCCTTAGGTGGAGAGAATGAATCAACCTCAGATCAAGAACCCTCAGATATTAAATAGCAATCATACCATTTGGCAAGAGATAGGCCAAGAAGACAGATAGTCCCACCTATAAGATTTGATGATTATGATGTTTCCTCCTTTACATGTGTAGCTGTTGAAGAAGTAGCAACTTCTAAACCAAGGGATTATCAAGAAGCTATGAAGAGTTCTGATTCAAAATTATGGAGACAATCCATGGATGAGGAGATGAAATCACTCAATAAGAATGGAACTTGGAACATAGTGAAAAGACCAAAAGGAGGAAAGGTGATTGGATGTAAGTGGGTGTACAAGCAGAAACCAGGAATTCCAAGTGTGGAAGAGGCAAGATTTAAGGCCAGACTAGTGGATAAAGGTTACTCACATAGAGGGGATTGATTATCAAGAGGTATTCTCACCAGTTGTTAAGCATGTCTCAATAAGACTAATTTTGTCAATTGCAGTGAATCTGGATTTGGAATTATAACAGCTTAATGTGAAAACTGCGTTTCTACATGGTGAAATTGAAGAAGAAATATTCTTGAAACAATATGATGGATACAAGTTAAAGGGAAAGGAAGACTGTGTTTGTCTGCTTCAAAGGTCTCTTTATGGGTTAAAACAAGCTCCAAGGCAGTGGAATAAATGTTTTGACAGTTTTATGGTTAGTCATGGGTTTGCAAGAAGTGAATATGATCATTGTGTTTATCTGAAACGAATCTCAGAAGGAGTTTTCATGTATCTACTTTTGTATATTGATGATATGCTCCTGGTATAAGGATGTACAAGAAATAAACAAGGTAAAGAAGCTCTTGAGCAACATATTTGAAATGAAGGATCTTGGTCTGGAAAAAACGATTTTAGGTATGGATATATTCAGAAACAGAAAAGATGGTGTGTTAGTGTTATCTCATACTGAATACATAAAAAAAGTTCTGAGCACTTTTAGGATGATGGACTCAAAATCAGTGTCTACTCCTATAGCTGCATAGTTTAAGTTGTCTGCATTTAAAGATGATGAGGAAGAAACTAATATGAAAATGTTTCTTATTCAAATGTAATTGGAAGCACCATGCATGCAATAATTGGTATTATATGTGATATGTCATATGCAATTGGACTTGTGAGCAGGTATATGAGCAAGCTTAGTCTTATTCATTGGTATGCAGTAAAATGGGTACTGAGATATTTGAAAGGAACTCAAAATCATGGTTTGGTATTGAAAAGAAATAAAGAAATGTCTGTAGAAGGTTTTAGTGATACAAATTTTGCTTCAGATCTTGTTAAACGAAAGTCAATTACAGACTATGTGTTTCAAGTGGGTGGTACTACTGACAGCTGGAAATATGGTTTAGAACATGTAGTAGCTCTTTCAACCACAAAGGCAGAGTACATGACATTAGTAGAAGCTGTTAAAGAAGGTATATGGCTTAAAGGTATTACTGAAGAATTGGGATTCAAGCAGTCTATTGTTAACATTTTCAGTGATTCACAAAGTGCATTATGTCTTGCAAAGAACAATGTACATCATGAGAGAACTAAAAATATCAGTAGAAAGCTTCATTTCATCAGAGACATTATAGCACAAGGAGAAGTGAAAGTAGAAAAGATTTCAACATCAAAGAATCCTGCAGATATTTTGACTAAAGTGGTTCCAGTGGCTAAGTTTGAGGAGATATTAAGATTTCTCGGCTTGGTTGAACACTAAGAGTGTTGAAGATTTCTCGGCTTGGTTGAACACTAAGAGTGTTGAATATTTCCTGGTTTAAGGTGGAGTGTGTGTAGTGTGCTTGTTGTTAGTAGCTAAATTGTCTTTGAATCGCATCAAGGTGGATTTTGTTGAGTAATAATACACATTCTCAGTCAATTAGAAGCTGGAATCGAGCAAGATAGCTAATTTTGTGTGGTTTATTTCGGTTTAGAAGACATCAAATGATTTCCGATTTAGTAGAACCGACTAACAACCTTTTCTTTGGCATATATGAAAGTCGATACTACCCATTGCGGATGCATTTGTGTCACAAAAGGAGCATTAATGAGCTTTAGTTATCATTAGATGGATTTTTTTAAATAAAAATTGTTAGGGAGTTAATTAATTAAAGAGAAAATGGATCAATGCACCATTAATTTGGCCACCACAAAGTTGAGCTCGTTTGCAGGTAGAGCTCTGGTGCGATTTACTGTAAGAATTTAATGTGTAGTTTTTATATATAAAAAAATGTGATACTGAAATGGCTTGACATGCAAGTAATGAGACATAATACTCTGGCATGGACAAGTTACTGATAATAAGTGGACCAGATGTAAGTAGTTTTTTGTGCATAGAAATGAACTGTGATTTTTGTATTATGGTCCACTCGGAATCTGGTCCACCGGAGAAGTCGCAAATCAAATGGACCAAATTTCTCACATGCTGCGATGGACGAAATTTTCCCTGCCTTTTGGACAATATCATATGGTCTGATATTTGATCCATCTGATTTACGACTTCTTCGGTGGACTAGATTCGAATTCGATTCTAAGTCGTCAGTGGAAGAATATATGGTATCCTTGTGGACAGTATTTGGCATCGTGTGCATTGTTTCTGTTTCCATGGACTTCTCTATATAAGACTGATGGACAGGGTTCTGCGTTTGGTCGCTTGTTTTGTCTATCGATTTTTCTGGTCTTTTGATTGAAAAAATATTTATCAGCTAAATGAGGAAAAGAAGAAAGAGGTTGTTGTTTCTAGGGAAAAGAAAACAAAAATAGAATTGTGTTAGGTAAAATTTTGTGATAACGACAAATCATATCAATTTTTAATGTTCTTTATTAACCCGATTTACACTTGAGGGCAAAATAGTAAACTCTCTTAATGTGAAATATGATATGATTTATAAGAAGTATACTTTATGGTATTACTTCTAATGTTTGTTAATTTTATGGTAGTGACCATAATTTTCTTTTATATTTATGATCTACTACCAATATAACATACTCCATATCCAAATTTTCCATAATGCAACTAATAAAAAAAATCAAACTCATTTAATGTTTTCACCTTCTTGACCAAGGGGAAGCTTCACATACCCAACACTCTCATCAATTTTTACTTCAACATAATTTACCCAACATTTTATTTCATTTTTATCTTACTAATATATTAAATCACAATTAGTAGTTATTAATGCAATAGTGCTTTTTTGACTTCTCCCGCCATAAACCTTCGTCCATAATACTAGGGCATTATCGACATTCAAGCAATAACAATACTTCCTCCGTTTTTTAAATATTGTCTTTTTAGATTTTTCACATATATTAAGATATTTATGTTTTCCATAAAAATAAAATTAAGTATTCTAAATCAACCAATAAAATAAAATACTGCAATTATTCTATTGGTCAGAAAAGTCAAACTCATTAAATTTCTGCATTAAAAATCTAAATCGACATTCTTTTTGCAACATAAAATAATAGCTAAAATGATAATATTTAAAAAAATAGAGAAAATAGTATATAATTATGATATCTTGGATAAAAAGATGTCAATTATGTCATTTAGTGCAAGAATCTTTTGCCAATATGGCATAAACCATAAAAATCCCAAATTATTTTTTATAACAAAAGGACGAGAAAAATAAAAGGTCGGCTTATTGTATAGATCACAAAATTATCCAATAAAAACGAACCAAATATAAATATTAATTTTATATCATTTATCCAACTTGTCCACTAATTTCTCTCTCTTACGCAAAGCTTCTCAATTGATTTGATTCTCTCTCTCTCTCTCGCTAATTTCATTTTCATGCATCGCTATTCACTTATCTTCTTCTCTCTCTCTCTTTTCTTCGTCGTCTTCTCCAATTAAATTCTCCGTCAACCAAATGTGAATCGTATTTCAAACCCTAGATTTCAATCTATCGTCTCTGTCCTTTTTCTGGTTTTTTTCCTCAAATCTCTGTTTTTACAATCAAGATTCGATTTTTATTGTTGTTTGAATGGATCTTCTTCGATTAGGAGAAAAGGGTCTTTTTTCATCTCAAAGAAGAAGAAAATGGCTGATTTTAATGGCGATTTCTGGCGTTTCTGGTTATGGAGTTTATAAGGTTTATCATTCAAGGAAGATGAAACGTCTTATGAAAATCTTCGGAGCTTTTGCTTCATTAGCTGAATTAATCTCTGAATCAGCTGATACCATAAACATCGTATCACGAGACTTGAAAGGTTTTCTCAATTCAGATTCAGATGAAATCCCTAATAGTTTGAAACAGATCGCTAAGATCATCAAATCAAATGAGTTCAATGATTCGATTTGTAAAAGTTCTCAAGCTTTAACGATTGGTATCTTTCGTGGTTACAACTTAGAGTCTAGTAATGTCAAAGATTCAAGAATTGGAACAGAGTCAAGTGTTGTTGATAAAGTAATTGATAAAGTTTTCTCAAAATCTGGATCTGGTTTTGTTTCAGTTATAGTTGGTAGCTTTGCTAAGAATCTTGTTCTTGGATTTTACTCTAATGAGTTCAAGAATGGTGATTCTGATTCTTTAGAAACACCTAAATGGGTGAAATTGCTTTGTGATGATAAGTGTAGAGAGCTTATAGCTGATTGTATTCAAAGATTCACTAGTACAGCAGTTTCTGTGTTTCTTGATAAGACAATAGATATCAACACTTATGATCAAATCTTCGCTGGCTTAACGAATCCAGTTCATCAAGATAGTGTTAAAGATGTTCTTGTTTCTGTTTGTAATGGTGCTCTTGAGACTCTTGTTAGAACATCTCATGAAGTCTTTACAACTTCTTCTTCCTCCTCAAAGTCTAATACTGTGATACAAGAGGTCGAAGAAGAAGAAGATGGATCCAAGATTAACGGTTCTAATGGATGGGCTGAATCTATCTCAACTACATTGGCAGTTCCAAGTAATCGAAAGTTTATGTTCGATGTAACAGGAAGAGTAACTTTAGAAACTACAAGATCAATCATCGAATTCGTAAAGTTAAAGACATTACAAGGGTTCAAACAAAGTTTCAATGTGGTTCAAGAAGAAGTTACAGAAAGAGGAAGACAAGTAGTTGGATATGTTGGAGCCAAATCGTCTATTATAGTGACAGTATGTCTTGCTTTGTATTTGCATATCATAAGCCAATGTGTTCGGAATTCTCCTATTCCCATAGGAGTAAGCCAACATTTTTAAGTTCTTCAGATGAAGAATGGATTGATTTGTGGTTTGATGTATGAATCTTTAGGTACACAAGATTAATCAGCTTTCCTTTTCTCAATTATATTTGTTATAGAGATTGGAGGCTGAGAATAGTGTAGAGATTGTGTTTGTGTAATGTGCACAGTCTGATTCTTATTGATGGGAATGTATAAACATTTGAAGTTTGGTAATGTAATCTTCAATCTTGAGAAGTTATTAATAATCTCTTGAACAAAAGCTTCATAAATTTAATAAATCTGTCTATTATCCATTTATAAGGCATAATTCAATTGGACAACAAAAAGGTTCTAAATTTTATTGTTATTGGTCGATACCATCACAGTCATTGGCATATTCTGAGTCACATACCTTCTCCTTATCATCCACAACTTGTTCGACGGAGCCGCCACCTACAGGTTGTTTTCCGGTAGCTTTCGAACTGCTGCTCCCTTCTGTATGAGCTAATGGCTCCATCTCGGATGTGTTGGGCTTTTCAGGCTCCAGAACACTCAAACGGTTAACCGAGGGGGCGACTGGAGTGTTGCTTGTTGCTGATCTCCACGCAGACGCTTGAATATTTGTAGATGATCCTTCAATGGAAGAATTTTCAGCTCTCCAGGAGTCATCACTCTCCTGGATCACTGCTTTCTTCCATGGCCCAACTGAGCTGCTGGGCTGTTTTCCCCATGCATTACTGAGTGATTGAGATTGCAAGCCGTTGTGAATAGCCACGGCTCCATGGTATACAGAACTGTGGTCTAGCCTCCTCATGGCAGTGGCGGCTCTTGCATGGTCTTGGAACACAGCTAAAGCGTTCTTGTCATTCAGCCAAACAAGCTCACATTCACCTCCAAATCTAAGAGCCAAGGCTGTGATATTAGCATCCTTGGGGAGATCTAGTAATGAAACCACAAGCCGAGGATCCATATCTACCAATGGATCGAAGGACGGTGGCTGGGGTGTGCCTACCGCGACACGACCACTCCTAGCTCCAATGATTTGTTTTGGCGATTTCGACTTCGGTGTTACATGAACCACTGTAAACCGTTTTGGCTCCCACCCTGCATTGCTAACAGCAAGTTTCCACCTCTCAGCTAAAAACCGAACTGTGTCTCGTTTATCCTTCTGCATCGGGCAGAAGACATGGACCTTCAGGGTATTTGTGCTTACTCTGGCTTTCCCAAGTACCATAAACTTGAAGCGCTCCTCAATAGCTAGTACCCACTTGGGATCACGCCTGTAAATGTCTGAAATAATCCCTGTCATAGCAAAGTTCTCAGGTGCATCTTGAAGAACCCGCTTACGTTCCAGCTTAGCACACTCATCATCACAAGAAAGCTTCAACCCACAAGGTCTGTTTCCGAGAACCACATGACCACCAACGCATTTCTTTTCCACGGGGGCAGAACAAGGAGGGCAATCTCCAAAATGGCATCCGTGAGTAGCAGAATGGCCACAAGGCTGAGGAATCGAGCATGGAAGCTGGCAGCTAGGGACAGGTGTGCCACATGGTAGCGGTGGAGGAATCGTGGTTCTTCCACATGCACATGTTAGATCAGAGAAAATCATCTCGAGACAAGGAGGGCAGTGGCCACTGTGACATAAAGATTCACAAGAATGCTGCCCGCATCTTAGCTTCTTCTCACAAGGTAATTGACAGACGTGAGGGTCCCAATCGCTAGATATATCATTCTTGTTCGCATTCACGAGAGGGCAGCAACGCTCACTACATCTATGCCTTCCACAGTTCTTCTTATGCCCACATGTCTTGTGGCAGACAAACTTCTCTGTGTCTGAAGAAGTTGTTATGTAGCATTCCACAGTCCTGGATGTTGAGCTACAACGACATTTCTCATTGACTTGTACTAAACAAGGAGGGCAATCACCTGCATGGCACACCTCGTTGCAAGTATGTAACCCACAACGAAGAAACTTCCTGCATATGTTTGAACAAGAAGGAATTGAGTCCAAGCAAGTCTGCCTGATATGTTCGTCGTCCAAACGCGTTTTCCCACAATAACACGTCTTAACTCTACTGGGCAGTAAGTCACAGTCTCCGCAAGATCCAGGATGGCAAACATCGGAACAGAAATGATTACCGCATCCAAGCAGTTTCCCACAGTTAAAACTGCACGAATACACACCATCTTCTGCTTTCAACTCTCCTTTCGCATTCATATCTCCGCAAATGACAGTCTCCACTTTTCTTTTACAAAAACATGTGGCATTTACCAGCACCTGACAAGGATTACAAGGGCCAACATGACATGTCCTTTCACATTGATGACGTCCACAATTAAGAAGCTTATCACAACGCTGCTCACAAACAAGAGCAGATCTCCGTTCAGAGCATTTAGTAGTAATTGTCTTCTTACCACAGGGACAGCTACGAGGTGGAGCATACGCCTTACAGGGAGGACATGGTCCTGGATGACACTGCAACACACAGATATGAGGACAGACGTCTTCTTTAGTCGTCTCAGCTGTTGCAAACTCTTTGTCCAGCGGCTTCCCACATGGTTCCCCACACGAGTGTGGAGTCACATATGGATCAGGCGGTGGATCTTTTCTCTTTCCACAAAAGCACCGATAGCATATCTCTTTTGATGATGAAAACTGTACAGATTGACAACCTGGACATCTCCAATTATCACCTTGGTTTTTCTCAGCCAACAAATCGATCGAAGTTGGTGCTCGAGCCCATCTCTTGATACAATGCAAATGGAAAATGGAGTAACAGCTGGAGCAAGACCATATATTCGCAGACCGGCCAACCTTGTCATAACAAATCATACACTCAATAGAACTCTTTACAAGCTTCTCTTGTATCTCTTGAACAAGTTGAGGCAAGTTTGGGTCTGTCAACACAATGTTCTCCGCCTTAGCTACCTTTTTCCCTTGATTGACACGCTCGGTCCTAGATGCAGCCCTCTGGCCGTTATCAGACGCAGTTCCCAAAGCATTAGGTGGAGGAGGACCAACGACATTACTCCTTTGCTGCTGGTTATAGTTCGGATGACGAAAATTATGATGCTGTCTTTCAAGGTTACCCGGATAATAGGGAGCAGCATCAGCATTAAGGGAAGGTTCATTTACCACCACCACTGAGGTAGATGCACCTCTAGGAACCCAAGTTTGCTGAGAATTCTGAGGATTGAATCTAGACGTATCTCTCCTTACTTGAGAGCTCATCTTCTTCTCTGTCTCCAACAATACAGAGCCAGATATTATACCAGTAAAGAGAAGCAACTAAGATATTCAGAATCTAGCAATTTGGTAATCTTTCAAACATAAATTGCCTAAAACATCTTTGCATTATCCCCACAGATAATTCACCACATAGCAAAATACGATCAAACCAATCTACGTAACAATTACAACGATTTGAAATACAATTAAGCTAAAACAAAACAAATCAAATCACAAAAATGAAATCCCGTAGTATGCTTTACAATCAATATTACTGAAATCGAAAAGACGCCCTACATTATGAACTATTCTTCCTTATTATGGACTCAAAAAAGGGGGTAAAATCAAAGTGTAATGCTAATTATCATAAGAAAGAAATAGGTACCTCAAAGAAGAGAGAACGAAAGTGGACAACAAAGAAGAAGAATCAACGTAATCAATTGCAGATTCTTTCGATGAGTCCCTCGATTTCTCAGGGTAAGAGAGACTGTAGGCGAAATAAGAAAAAGATAGAGCGAAGAGGAAGAAGATGTATATATACAAGAGAGCGCATTAAACTATTACTTGGCCTAATCTAAATGGGCCCAATATGGGCTTATTTTAAGACGAAATATAATATTATATTTCTTTTTCTTTAGGAAACGGGGAAACCGAAAAAAAAAACAGTTGACTTAAATGGCCTAAGCAAAACATTAAACAGATAATTATGAAAAAATCTAAAAAACAATATAAATTAAAACTATAGACTATATCTTTTTAACTTAGAGATATAATCTAATATTGATATAATTATTTTTTAATTTAAATATTAATTTAATTTAATTTTTTTGTATAACTAACTATGTATCTAAACATATTTACTATCATTAAACACTTTTTAGAGCCAACAATATGAAATAGAAACTCTTTAAATTTTTGAATAAAATATAATTATAAATTATTATGTGTATGCAGATTTGTTCGATAGAGTTATTGTGCATAGTTAAATCACTATGTTTGTTCGTAGAGTTAATATGTAGAGTTATTTCACATGATTTACGCATAGTTTCTTTGTAAAGTTTTTGTTGAAAATTTGTTATGAAAGTTATTCGTATTGGTTTTTATATTGATCTGGATGTGTTTTTATCTAGTAAAATTTCTTGGAAAAGTTATTTATAAAATTAGTTGTTGTGTATAATTATTGTACATATTTTGGTAAAAGTTGTTTCGTATACTTATTTAGTAAAGTTAAAGTTATTAAGTAGAGTTTCCATGTAGAGTTGTTATACTGAATGCGTAAAAATATTTGTTAGGTACAAATTTCAAATATTTTCTTCTGCATATTTTCGCAGGTTGTTGAATTTTTCTTCGTGATGGAGTTTGTTTGGTAAAGTTAATATGTAAAATTTTCATATGCACAATTATTATGATTACTTAGTTATTGTACATATTTTGGTAAAAGCTGTTTCGTATACTTATTTAGAAAAGTTATAGTTATTAAGCAGAGTTTATATACAAAGTTGTTATATAGATTATGTAAAAATATTTGTTAGGTAAAGTTTCCAAAATTCTTCTTTTGCATAACTATTTTTGCATGATTGTTGAATATTTTCTTCATGGTCGATTTGTTTGGTAAACTTAATGTGTAAAGTTTGCATACGCATAATTATGATTATTTCGTTATATAACGTCCTAGTATAGTTATTGTGCATATGCCAAGTATAGAACACAAATGCTCAAGTTACAATTTTTCTGGACACATTCGAGCAACTTACAAAACAATTTTGCCTTGACTTTTTTATATATTTTTATATTTTGAATTTTTTTTTAATATTATAATGAGACTTTAGAATATGATATGTAGATCTTCATGAATTTGAAAATGAGATTTTCACCCAAGTCTTCAATATTGTTACTAGTGTTTTTACTCGAAGGGGATACAATATTCAGGGTGTCTATGGTTTCAAAGCAACAACCATTGGCGTATCTGATCACACAATTACTTTACAGATAAAACACATATTCCAAAAAAAATTGAATTCTCTTTTTAGATGTAATTTCATATTAGATGAGAATTCATTTCCATTGTAGAACCTTGAAGTTTCACGTTTGTCGTTAGTCTTCAACATGTTTGACATAATCAGAGTTTCATTTGACAAAATATATGAAGTAGACATAGATGGTTGCAAGAAACGTGCATGTTGCATTGGCGATAAAATATGATGAATTATATAAAGTGATTTTTTAGAAAATTTTCTATAAAATAGACTATATTTTTAATTAGTAAAAATTTGCTCTATTATTTTAATTATTATATTATTTTTAGTCTATTTTATTAATTCTACCTTATAAAAATATGAAACGGTTTATTTAGAATAACGATTAATTTAGTGGTTGTTATTTTGCTGTTGTTTAGTTAAATCAGAATTTGAATTTGGTAATTTGTTATACTATTATCAAAAAAAATTTAATAAAATCTAAGAATTATATTTGAATAAAGCATACATTATATAGAAGAACATAAGATATTAAACAATGATTTTATGTGACGACCACACAATGTATTGTTGAAATTTTAAAATTGATCAAATCTCGGAAATTGGCTTTTTCATACCTCATATATATGAATATATGGAGATCATATATGATATTTGAGAATGTGTTAATTCATACATAAATTCACTTAAATTTCAAATAAAAGACATTAAATATTTAAAATCGTTTGATACCTACATTTGTCCTCACGACGTTAAGTTTTATGTTAACGGATGATGATATAGAAGATATGTAGATAACATGTCATATTAAACATCAATTTTTCATACCTCAATTTTAATAAAATATAAAAACAATACCCAATGTTCAAGCTGTTCTCATTCATACACAAATTCACTACAATTGTAAATAAGAGGTATCCATTACCAAAAATTATCAAACACTTGCATTTGTCTTGAAAACGTTAGTTTGTGTGTTTAGATCAAATATTATTGCATACAATATTATATTATAAGCTTATAAGCTAACTCAAATCATGATTATGTGCTTAGACGAAAAAATCTAACATATAATTAATGATATTACTCGGTTTTAACGCTTTATAGTAAGCATTTATGCTAACTATTCAACGTTATCCGAAATTTTCTCTGCAAAATTGGTATGTTTTACAAGTTTTTAGGTGTTTGAGATGTTTTGGATGCAAATTGGCATATGTAGATGCAGAATCCGGCAGAAACTTTAGAAGTTTTCCAATGTTTGAGGATGTTTCCACCGACGGATGAAGCTACAATTTTAAACAAGATAGCCAAGTGAGTTAGCTTTTATATGGAAGTGGTTTGAAGTCAATCCATCAGTGAAATCAAGAGTTATGGTTATTTTACTGAAGACTGGTCAAGCTGGCTCGCAGAAGAATCAGGTACATGGTAGATCGGTCGGTCCAAACTCTCTGGAAAAATCAGGAGCATCCAGAACGATCGGTCCATACCAAAATGATCCGGACCACCCAAACAGATCAATCTGACCTCAAACCGATCAATCTAGTTTCTTGCGAGAAATTTGGAGAATTTCCATTATTTTGCACATGTTTCCTCAAGCCTATATAGTTTTTATATTTTATTATTTCCTACTTTGACCTATAAAATTTTTGTGGCTTAGGTTTATTTTATTTTAAGTTTTATTCTATTCTAGTTTACAAAGAGGGAGACGAAGATCATGAACCTCTGTATTTGGGAGAATTTTCTCTGAACATTCTAATATCTATTTTGTTATATGATTATGTGTTCTTCTTTGATATTGTTTTGTGTTTACTTTTTAATGTCTGAGTAGTTTCATAGTTAGGTTTTAGGGTTTCCCAGGGAAACCATATTTGATTGTTAAAGTTTATCATAAAGGAATTGAAATTGTTAGGTTCTTAGACCAGACTTATTCTTAATTCTTGAATTAGAATGGTCGCTTAGTTCATGATAGTAGGTTGATAAACACAAATGGATTTGGTTTAGAAATCTGATATAATCTAGATGAGTAAGTGTCTTTGCTTGCGGGAGTATTGTCTTAGATGTTTATGAACTTATCAAATTTGATGTTAATGCATGTTTGGATTATCTAAATACGGCGAGAGTTTATCTTTATTAATTAGAACATAAGGATCTAATACTTAGGGAGGAGATTAGTCTTATTTTGTCTTTTGAGTTGAGAACTATTTTGAAAACGAAAATCCTTGCATGGTAACTTGACTACATGTGAAATTCCCTATTACTTGACGCTTTTATTTTATTGATTTACCTTCGTTTATTTTAATTATTGCTTTTATTCAGTTACAAACACTCTTTATTACTATCTTATCTTGATTCGATATTAAACTGAAAACCGTGTTGTCTGGTCTCTGTGAGATTTAACCCTATATATGTTATAGTGATGTTCTCTATAGTATAGTTATAAAAATTAAATCTAGACCTGTCAATTATATGTGTAACAATCATAACTATCAATTCATAAATTTTCTAGAAAACCCAAAACACTAAAAGTTTTAAAGTGATTCATATTTGTCAGGAAAAAATATAGGGTTTGACTTCCTTTTTTTTCTTCAAGCTAAACGAAGTTGTTTAATTAATAAAACTGACTCAGCATATAACTTACACATAAAATATCATTTTTTGTTCACCGGATAACATGTTGATATTGAACACTTTTAATCCAATTTAATTATGTATACCAAATAAAATTTAAATATTTAGTTAGTTCATAACCGCTTTAGTACACTTAAGTTAAAACTGAATATAATTAGTACACTTATATATATCAACAGTACTCAGCCATCTTCTCACTCATACAAAATCAAAGGCAAAGTAATAAAAAATCCATAATTAATTAGAATATAAGAAAATGAAGTTCATAAATCTTCTCTAAGAGATTTGCCTCCACAAAGCTCACAAAACAAAAATTGAAAAATCTGAATGAAAAATACTCTCTTCAAAATTAACTAAAAATCTCATATTTATAGGTCAATTATCGGCCAAATTGAATATATAAAAGAAAAATATAAAAATTATGGAAATCAAAGCCAATCTAAAAAGAATTTAGGAGATAAAAAAACCTAGACTAATCGGTCCGTGACCCACGTAAAAAAGGAAAAATACCAAATGTTCTTATATTTATCACATGATCGGTCATGGTAAATAAGAAAAAATCTAGGATAAGTATAAGAAAATTAAGAACATGTACCAATAGATCTATGACTAGTAGAAAAATCATCAATTATGTTTTAGGTGTTTTCTATGAATTTTATAGATTAAAAAATTAAACATGAGAATTTAGGCTCTTCGTATAAGCTTATAATTATGGTATGAGTTAGCATGAACATATTTTATTTTATGATATTATATGTAATGATTTGTGATCTAGACGCATAAATTAAAGCTGTCAAAACAAGTGCCTTTTATTTGTAGTTTAAGTGAACTCTTATATTAATCAACACAACATTAAACGTCATGTATGATTTTCATATATTACTATAATTGAGTATGAAATAATCATTTCGCATATGACTTGTCATCCCCGTGTCGTCCATGTTATCGTCCGTTGACGGAATTTTAACGCCGTGGGGTTTTGGTTATTGGTGCCTTATTATTTAAAATTTAAGTGAAATTGTTTATAAATTAGCACAATATGTAATATTGGGTATGATAACCATATATTTCTATATTTTAGGTATGACAAAACATATTTAACAAGAATGTTCTATGTGTCTTTAGTTCAAACCTCTATCATAAAATAAAAATATAGTAATATGTGACCACTAGATCAGGTGAAAAAAACACATTCAACAAGGAAAGCCATTCGACGTACAACATCATTTTCGATATATTTCGACTTATAACATTGCATTTAGTAGGTATATAACAATCATATTTAATGAAAACTTCTATTAATAGAAGATCAAAAAATATGTTTACTTAGAAGAATCAATTCTCCTATTAGACTTCGGTTTACGAAATCGAGAAGCCATACTCCAACCATCAGTACCAAACTTACAAGAGTACTTACTCCATAACCATAAAAGTAAAGACTTCTTCTTCTTGTCCTTTCCATAACAATCATTATCAGCTCGAACGTTTCTACCACTCATAGAAGAAATACGAATAGGACTATGTTCTAAACATTTCATATAAGCTTCAAGAAAAGGGTCACCATTTTTCTTCCTAAAACTCGAGAAATTAGATCTTGGAGTCTTTACCATATTAGAAGGAGTGAAAGGACAAACAAGAATAGGACTTTGCAAGACTTCTTCACTATATTCAACATGAGGACATGGAGGTGGTGTAAGCTTCCATTGTAATTGATGATCACGACCACTTTTGTTCTTCTTTCTTGAAACTCCAGGCTTTAGTTCCCATGAAAATGGAACTTTAGCTTTAGAAGTTTGATCAAACTCATAATTTGGACTAAACATAAGTTTCAAGGTTTTGTGTATATTTCGTTAGAGATAATGGTGGTTTATATATATATATATATATGAGATTTGATTTCGTAAAAGTTGATTTGATGTATGTATATTCACCTAAGTTTTTGATTAATATATAGTTAGAATGATAACATCATTAGGAATCATTTGGCTATATATATAACCGCCTTTTTTATGGGGAATATTATTTAATAAATATCATTTTTGTCTTGTAGATATCTAACGCAATACATTTTAACAGAAATTAAGCATAATGTTTTGCACATCTCAAATAATTTATTTATATAACGAATTAAAGAATTTAACCATCTATAAGGTGTTTGTACAAGTATATGTATATATGGTAAACGTTTATTCATAAAAAATTTGACTACAAAAAGTTTCTAAAATAAAAAATTTAAACAAATGATGAAGAAAAGAATGTAAGGAAAATAAAAATCTCAAGTTATCAACAGTTGAACTACCCAAAAATTATAAATAAATAACCAATGATAAACGCGCAAAGAAATTTAAATGATAAATACAGTTGACATGGACATTTAAATGGGCCAATGGTCCATTTCATACACAGAACAAAGTAAAATATTATTATTAAAAAAGCGTGAACGGCAGGATTCGAACCTGCGCGGGCAAAGCCCACATGATTTCTAGTCATGCCCGATAACCACTCCGGCACGTCCACTTTTTGTTAGCTTTGAGTATGACAATTGTATTATATTTATTTATTAACTTCATAGTTTTTAGATTATGCAGATAATACTAAAGTGTCAAGTACAAGTAACACAAGCTCCTAAAATATTTAGAAAATTCTTATAAAAAGTTATGCTTAAGAAACATAAATTTGTTGCATGCTCCCTCTTATGATTGGTTCTTCCAGATAAGTTCCTTTCTCTTCTCTTCTTGCATGCAATTGAATTCAATGGCAAAAGATCTTTGGCTTAACATGCACAACATTTTCTTAGGTGCGGACAAAATCCCCCTACAACTGAATGAAGCAGATCGCGAAAGAAGGGAATCTGCTAATACTCTGAGCTTGGTTGTCCGCTATTTAAATCCATCTCATCATCGATGATAAGACGGTTCAATTTTATTTTCAACAAGAGCATCATCTTCTTAGGGTTCTCGAATCTGGTCCATGGAATTTCAAGGAATGCATGCTTTCTACTGATAGGTGGACTAGAAGACATCACTCTGATTACTTATCAACCATCACATTCTGGGTCAAATTCCTCAATATTCCTCATGACCATTGTGATCAAGCTCTAGTTCGGGAGTTAGCTCAAGAAATAGGTTTTGTTGAGGAGGTGAAGCTTAAAGAAGCAACTGCTGATAAACCTGCAGAAGCTTGGGCAAGGATTTCTCTGCATACCTCTACCAAGCTTATCTTTGTGCGATATATTCAGCTGAATAAACAGGAACCTCCCACACTAATTCGACTTCAATATGAAAAGCTCCAGAAGTTTTGTTTTCGCTGTGGTGATTTAAGGCATGATGAAACTGCCTGCAATGCAGAAACAAGTGATGCTCTTCCTGAATATATCCCATTGGATAATCAAGTTGTTACTCAGTCTCAGCAACCTCCTAATCATGTTGAAATACGTCCTCGGTTTATCTTTCAAGCTTTGACAACCTTCCAACACACCAATTTACTTGAAGCTGAGCTCAGTAGAAAGCGCAAGGCTGACCAAGTGCTTATCTCTAATGAATGCTCATCTAGTAAGAAGGAAAAGTCTTTATTTATTACGGGGAAGGTGGAAACCCCTAAACCACCCCAGGATCAATGAAGATTTTGCATTGGAATTGTCAGGGTTTGATGAATACCCTGACAATTCATACTCTTTTTGGTATTAGGCGTAGATATAAGCCGGTTTTGATATTCCTCATTGAAACTAAAAATAATACGGCTTTTTTGGATAATCTCATAGGACAGTTGGGTTATGCTAATGATTTTTATCACCCTCCTCTTGGTAGATGTGGGGGCTTGTCAGTGTTTTGGGATTCAAGTGTTGATATTACTCCTCCCCACCAGTCTTCTCTCTATAAGAATACTTTTGAAGTCAAAGAAGGTATTTATCGGTATTATCTTCACTATATATATGGCCCTTCTGAAAGACAGGCACGAAATTATTTTTGGAAAAGATTAAGTGATCAGGCCTCATCCAATATTATCTACTCCACATCATCTCTTTATCTTGGGGATTTTAATGACATTATTTCCAATGATGAAAAGTCTGGTGGTCCTCTTAGAGCTGAAACATCCTTTGCTGCTTTTAGAGGTTTATGTGATCAGGCAGGAATCCAGGATATTAAATATTTTGGTGGCCAATATACATGGCAAGGGCATCGTTATCAATATTCAGTTAAAACAAGAATTGATAGGGCTATGGAAAATTATGAACGGACAAAGCAATTTTCAGCAGCATATGTTCAGCTACTTGACTGGGCATCTTATGATCATCGTCCTATTCTTCTTTCCACATATCACAAGAAATGGTCAGGGCCACATCTTTTTAAGTATGATAACATATGGCATTATTATCCACAAGTTAGGCAGGTGATAGAGAGAATTTGGCCTCACTGTACTGCAATTCAGCCTTTGAACTTCTCACAAACACTAAAGCAATGCCGTATTGGTTTATCACATTGGAAGCATCAACATCATCTCCATTCTGCTGAATCTATCACTCATTTAAAGAAGGCAATTCACGAAGCCAGTGATCAACCTCATGTCGATTTCAAAAATCTTAGTGACTTAAAAAGACAGCTTCATTTTGCCTACAAAATGGAAGAAGAGTTCTGGAGAATGAAAAGCAGAGTTCTCTGGCTTCAAGCAGGGGATCATAATATGCATTATTTCCATCAGAAGATAAAGCAGAGACGAACTACTAATCGTATCTCTCACATTGAAGATGACTCGGGTAACCTTTGGCATCAGGTTGAGGATATCCACAGAGTCTTTCTTCAGTATTTCAAAGAATTATTTAAATGTAATGCATCACTTCCATCTCCAGATTTTACTGAACTTTCTGATCTGTCTTCTAAAGTCACTGCAGAAATGAACCAAGAACTTACAAAAATGGTCGATGAACATGAGATACATGCGGCCTTGATGCAGATGCATTCTAAAAAATCCCCTGGGGTAGATGAACTAACTGCGGGATTTTATAAACAACATTGGTCAGTGATAAAATCAGGTGTGCTTAAGACTGTGCAACATTTCTTTTTACATTGTCAGCTTGATCCAGAATTAAATCATACCTTAATCTGTCTAATCCCCAAAACTGCTCATCCTCAAAACGCCAAAGATTATAGGCCAATTAGTTTAGCTAATGTAGCCTATAAACTCATCTCAAAAGTTCTGGCAAATAGACTCAAACCTTTTTTAAACATTATTATTTCACTAAACCAAACAGCTTTTATTCCAGGAAGGTTTATCACTGATAATGTTTTAGTTGCACATGAACTATTGCATTCTATGGCTACTAGAAAACGAGTTCAACCTTCTATGGCTCTAAAGCTTGATATTACTAAAGCTTTTGATAAATTGCAATGGCCTTACATTGATTTCATACTCTGAAAGTTAGGCTTTGCAGATAAATGGAGAAAATGGGTGATGTGTTGTATCTCTATTGTCCAATATTCCCTACTTATCAATGGCACTCCAGTGGGTAAGTTTCAACCTACTCAAGGAATTCGGAAAGGTGACCCCCTCTCACTTTACATATACATATTATGCACAGAAGGTTTATCTTATTTAATTAATAAAGGGGTGAGGGACAAATCAATTCAGGGATTTAAAGCTAGTCATAGGGGGGCAGCAATATCTCATTTGTTATTTGCTGATGACTCCCTTCTCTTTTGTAAAGCTAAGGAGACAGAATGTAGAAGCCTAAAGCAAATCCTGAATTCTTATGCAAATCTCTCTGGTCAGATGATCAATATGCAGAAGTCTGCAGTTACTTTCAGTAAGGATTGTCCTTTGGAGCTTCAAGCCACCCTCAAGACTGTTCTGGGTATATCAAACTCAGGTGGTGTTTCTAAGTACTTAGGCTTGCCAGATGTTATAACCCGCAACAAATCTTCCCTGTTTGCAAGTATTTCTCAAAAAGGTTAAAGGTCTTATTCAGTCTTGGGGCATCAAATTATTATCTCTTGCGGGCAGAGAAGTATTGATGAAGTATGTTCTCACTGCTATTCCAAACTATGCCAAGACTTGCTTTGTCCTGCCTGTTAGAGTTCTCTCACAACTTACAAAGATGATCAGGCAATTCTTTTGGGCATCTAATTTAGAAAGACAGAAACTTCATTGGGTTAAATGGCACACTGTTACCAAATCCAAGGCTGCAGGAGGTTTAGGTCTTCGAGATTTTCAGGATTTTAACATTGCTCTTATAGCTAAGCAGAGTTGGAGGATCCTTACACAGCCAACTTCACTTCTAGCTCGAATCTTTAAAGGAAAATATCATCCCAACTGCTCTCTGTTGGAATCAACTGTAGGCCACAGGCCTAGTTATGCCTGGAGGGGTATTGTACAAGGGACTCATCTAATTAAACAGGGAGTCCATTGGTCTTTAGGAAATGGACATACAATTCGCATTTGGAAAGACAATTGGCTGCCAGGAGTGCCTTATAAACCAGCTGATGAGAATCTTAAAGTCTCTCATCTTCTTACCTCAAATGGCATGCACTAGGATGCAGCTGAACTTAATTATTACCTCTCCCCAACAGATGTAGTTCTTGTAAAACTACTCATGCCTTCTGTTTTTGGTTTGCAGGATCACCCTAACTGGTCCTTCACCAAAGATGGAACTTATAGTGTTCGTTCTGGATATTACTTACAGCATACTCTAAGATCACAGACGTAGGACCCACTTGTTCCATTGTTTCAGGCTATCTAGAGGCTATCCCTTGCTCCCAAAATTCAAAACTTTCTTTGGAGGCTACTCAATAATGGCCTAGCTGTACTTGCTGCTCTCCGAAACAGGAAAATGATTTCTGATTCATCTTGTCAACTTTGTGGAGAGCAAGAAGAAACTATAAATCATCTCTTCTTCAAATGTAGAGTGTCTAGGGAAGTTTGGTCCCTCTCACCTCTACATAATTTCGATGTTTCTTCTTTAAGTGCTGATCCTCATGCAAATATTGAGTATATCTTAAGCCTGGATAAATTGTCTTCAGATGCAGGTTGTGATAACAATCACTTAGGCCCTTACATTCTCTGGCGGCTGTGGAAGATGCGAAATATATTACACTTTCAAGGAATTCATCAAAGCATTCCAGAAGTTATATCCAAAGCCTTGATGGATTTGCACACATGGGCCCAAGCTCAACGAGATAAACCAAGCGTAGCCTCTTCTCCATTGCCTGATTTTCAACTTGATCAAGATCACCAACAGTATAACAACATTCCAGGACAACATAACTGTTATACAGATGGCTCTTGGACCTCTTCTTCAACAAAGGCAGGTATTTCCTGGATTTTATGCTCAGATGATCGCCAAATTGTTAGAGGTCATGCTTCAATTCCACCAACACTCAGGCCTCAAGATGTAGAATTACTGGCAATTAAAGAAGCAGCACTATCTCTCTATCGTTTGGGATATATGAATGTTACCACTTGTTCAGACTGTAAGGAGATAGTAAGCTTGCTCAGAAAAGCTCAGCAAGTTCAGAAGATGCAGGGCATCTCTCAAGTCTTCAGTGGTTGCACTATATCTCTGCAAGATGTACTTGTTCTTGCAGCAAGGTGTAATTTCAAATTCTCTTTTGTGCCTAGAAATCTTAATGTAATGGCTGATGCATTAGCTAATCATGCCCGTTGATATGACTCTCCTACTACTGTTCAGTTCCTGTAAACTTTATCTTATAAATAAATGTTGACAAAAAAAAAACATAAATTTTGAGCATTTGGTCTCCCATCCTTGCCTATGTTCTAAGTATTTGGACAATTATTTCTTCCTCACCAAATCAGGCTTCCTATGACGTTTTAAGTTTGAGTTTTGTTTGGCGGTGTTTCTTCGATCTTTAGACGTTTTGGCGGTATCACGTATTCAGAGGATCCGTTTGAGGATTTTCTGTAAGAATTTGACATTTCATTTTGTCAACGTCGTTGTATCTCTATGTTTATCTTTTATTTGTTTATCTTTGTTTCTTCTCAGGGATGCTTTTCATCGGTTTGGGTCTGATCAGATGTTCGATGGAGTCTCTATGTGCTTACTTGTATGCGTCTGTTTTATCTATTTTTTTGTATCTCTGAGGGCTTGTTTTTATCCGCCGATTTAATACGTTTGTAATTCTTTCGTTTGTTTTCGATAAATAAAAAGATGACAAAAAAAATTGAAAAAGAAAAAAACAGAAAAGAAATTAAGCTCGAAAGAAATGAAAAACAAAGTAGCTTACATATGAAAACTGACTTCTTATATCAACACAAATTGATTACTAACTTGATCGATCATTTTGCAGAAGAAAACTCTTTGTGAAATTTAAATTACATTAATTGTTATTAAAACGTAATATATATTCTCATAAGCAAAAACATCCATTATTTTTCTCTAATGTTTGTTTCATCTCAAGAAAACAGAACAAAGATTGGACATTCAAATACAACAAAACAAAAACAAACTGTTTGGTTCTTCCATTGTCAATATCATCCAAGAGAGATTGAACTCCAGTATCATTAAGCAGCCACAACTTTGTCCTTAGTAGCTTGATCTCCTCCTCCTTCGAGCTGGCTTAAATTTCCTTTCTCTTTGATCAGCTGAATATGATGATGCTTGCAATAAAGCTTTCCCTCATGAGCTATGTAATTCGAAGGACTTATTGTGCAACCTCCATGTGTACACTTGAAGCAGCTCTTATGGTACAATGTGCCATTCACTGACACCTTCACAAATTCCATAAATTAACACTCAAACATAATCTCAAACGTTTTTTTATAGTGGAAATCGAACTAGAGAACTCATGAAACAAACCTAGAGTTGGACATTTTATTTGAAACCTAATCTAAAACCGGCCAAAATTTGAAATTAAAATCGAACCGTACTTGCAAATGATCCGAACGGTTCCTATGAAATTTTAGTTATCCGAACCAAATCAGATCCGAACCAATATCCGGAAAACTGAATTTATATAGGTAGTTTTGATCGGGTAACCGAAACTTTTGGTTTGGTTTCTACGGGGTTTAATTGGTTTTTTTTTGTCTTTTTTTTAATAAACCTTGGAAGTTTTGGACTTTTGGCTCATAGTCTTCCCCGGTGTCCGGAGCCAGCCGTTGATAATACTTGTTTAAAGTGTAAATCACTTCTCTCAAGGATTCAAACTAGTGACTTTGAACACTCTTTGGAGCGTCTCCACCATTAGACTAAAGTCCTTTGGTGGTCTAATTGGGTTTTAGATCCAAAGTATTTGAATAATCCAAATTACCCGAACAACCCAAAATACAAGATCAAAAATCTAAGTTGTCCATATAAACCAAACAAAAAAATCTCGGTTTCATATCGAATTTTGGTAAAAAAAAAAAAAAACACAACACGAACCCGAATAGTCCCAACCTAAATCCGAATTGAAATCTATTCGACTCTTAAAGACTAAAAAAAACTCGAAATTCGATTACCCGAACTAAAACCGGAATGTCCACCCAGAAATTAACCATTGAATTTAAACTACTAACACAACACATTTTGGTAATATTAGAATGTTTCAGCTCTAGTTTAAGTAAAAGAGATCAGATTTGATACAGAAACAGCTTAAGAATCTGTTTTGATACAACTTGATAATGTTTTGAAAAAACTAATACCTTTTCAATTGGATACACTGTTTTGTCACAGCCAACACATTTTTCTCGTGTTCCACCAAACATATTCGACACTTTGGTACCAGCAGGTCTCTGTTAAATCAAATGTTATAGTTCAAGAACACACTCAATAACATTAACATCTATCTGAAACTGAAAATTACCTCTCCTTCTAAAGGTCTATCAGGTTTTCCAATCTTTGGTGTTCCTATATAACACAAATCAGAAAAAAGATTCAAACTTTTAGAATGATAGAATCTCTAATGGTTACAGATTTTGATCTGTTTTTTTTACCTTCAAAGCTTTTCTCAAGACTTCCAGTTCTTTTAAAGTTTTGATCAAAATGTGGTCTACAATAAAGAACTCCTTCAAAGGAATTGTAATTGCTAAGCTGATTCATCAACAATTAAGAAGCCAAAACAAAATCAGATTCATTTTCACAGTCTTACACTAGATCTACTTAAGAAGGACCTAGAATTATAAAAAAATGAAACCTTGAGAGTTCCTTTGCAATGGTGACATCGGAAACAAGCTTTGTGATAAACCCGGTTATCAGCGGTTAACTTGTCGACTAGATAAACAGTTTTGTCACAAGCCATACATTTTTGAGTTGTTCCTGCAAATGCCATTAGAGCAAGATTTGGAAGAAAAAAGTTTCAATCTTTTTGAGAGAGATGAAAGAAAAAGGATTTTATCAATTATTGTTGGTTGGTTTTTCAATATTGGGACCAGATATATTGAAATTTGTCTCTCTTCTTTTTCGTTTTAAAGTTAACTCAATAAAGAGGAAGATACAAATAGTTGTGGGGAAGATACAAATAGTTGTGGAACAAAGTGTTTGCATTCAAAAAATAAAATTAAATTATTATAATCTATATTTCAAAATTTTGTAACTTTTATAAATTCAAATTCAAATAGGAATATTTGGGTTTTCATGACAACTCTTAAGTTGCTAACATTGGTTTTTGTCATTATTGTCTGATCCAAAAACTAAAGAAATTAATCAAATTATGGTATATAAAAAAAAAAAAAATTCAAAAAGTTTCACAAAAAACTAAATATATTACAAAAATACCACTCATTTTTTAAAAGAGAAAAAACCTTAAAAATACTCGAATTCTTTAATTTTTGCATGTTTAATACACGAATTTGTTTCGTTATCATATTAATTCTCATACTTTCATTCGTTGCCATTTTACATCTCAAACAATTTAAAATCATAATTTTCTCAAATTTCCGTTAGTAACTTAACAGATTTGTTAATCAACTTATTGTTAAAAAAACAAAAAATAAAAGAAAAAGAAAAAAGAAAAAAAATTCTTTCCCATCATCTCTTTCATCTTCTTCTTTGTCTCTTTCATCTTCTTCATCTTTTTTCATCTTCTTTTGGGAAATCACAATTTTTCTCATAAATTTCTGGACTTTTGATGTGTTCTACTTTTGTTCTACTACAATTTTGTTCCCTTTTTCACAAACCTTAACTCTAAATTCTCAAATTGAGTAGTAATTTCTCCAAATGTTACTTATCTATAAAATTACAAAATCTACTTTAAGTTGTGATTTTTGTTCCGGTGATAACAATCCTCGAATATGAGAAAACATTGCAGTAATGGGACATTCTAAGAGTAATTTGATTATTTTTCTATTTTGCAAAGTTTCACAAAAAATGGATCTAGAAATTTTTTTATTATTATTTTACTTTCGTTTGAGATTTTTGTAATATAGGTATGAAATGATTAAGAGATAAGAAATTCGAAAAGATGAAGAAGATGAAAAAGATGAAGAAGATGAGAGATTTTTTATTTTCTTTTTTCTTTTTTTGTTGTCTTTTTGTTTTGTTTTTTTTTTTTTCAATAAGTTGACTAACGGATCTGTTAAGTTGACTAATGGAAATTTGAAAAAATTTTGATTTTAAATTTTTTGGAATTTAAAATAGCAACGAATGAAAGTATGAGAATTAATATGACAACGAAAAAATTCGTGTATTAAACGGGGAAAAATTGAAAAGTTCGAGTATTTTTAAGGTTTTTTCTTTTTTTAAAAGTTACAAAAATACCGCGATTTTTTCAATTTCATACCACAGTTTTGAAATAGTTTAAAAACTTCAAATTTAAACTCTAAAACTCTAAACAAAAATTTACTCATTCAATACTAAATCTTAATGAACCCAAATTCAAATTCAAAATTTAAATTCCAACCAATTAATATTAATTTTTTATATTTGTGATATTTTTAACAAAACAAAATTATATAATATTTTAAAAACTTTTGAAAAGTATTTTTGGAATTTAAATTTTTTTATGGTAATTTAAAGAATTTTTACCAAAAAAATCAAAGGTTTTTTCATCTTTCATGAGTTTTGTCCAAATTTGAAGTAAGCAGTCAATATCTGTCGCCTAGATATTTTCAACATTAAACTCAGTGTCATGAAGACTTAACAAGTATACCATTTTTTTCTCAACAGTCGACACTCATCAAGACAATCTTTAATATTTGTGTATATCGCTTTAAAATCAGTTTTAAAATTAGTTTTACTTTTTTAAGTTGTGCTAAGGCTAGCCTAATGATGGTGTTTGTTGCTCGGTCTGGTCTGGAAGTGTTCGAGGTTGCGCTAGGCTGGTTTTAGGTTTATGGCTAGGTTCTGATTGGACTTGCGAATGGCTCCCCTGTTTTTAGTCGTCTCGGGTTTAGGTGTCCTTTATGTTTCAGGACCTGGTTTCTCTGCCTAAGTTGCGTGGTGCGGTTTCGCTAGCAATTTATGCGTTTGTTTTGGCTTATTTTGGTTTAGTGCGGTTTTATTCCCTATTCTCCGTTGGAAGTTTCTTCTGGAGCTTTGGCTTGCTGCCAACCGTCATTTGTTACTGTCTCTCCTAGTTTTAGGACGTGTTTGGCTTTATCCGGCAGTTGGTGGACATCATTGTGGTCGTCTCTTCTGTTTGTACTCTCTAACGATTGAGAGTATCTGGGCCTCGCGATCCTTAAACATTGTGGCTTCGGTGCTGTCCGAGATATGTATGGTGTAGTCTTCTATTCCTCTATATGTCTCGCTAGCTTTGTTGATGTGTGGTTGTATCGAGGGATTGTTTTGTTCCGCTGACTTAGTTTTCGGTTTTGTATTTCTTTCCCGCTTATGTTTGTGTTTTTGTAAACTCTGTTCCCTTCAATCTAATAGATGCCAAAAAAAAAAGTTGTGCTAAGGAGCAAGAAAAAAAAAAGTGGAAACCAAAGCTGTGATTTTTTTATATAAGTTGTGATGGTTATGGTGATTTAGCTGGAAATCACTAAATATACTTATATGTCTATATCAATATATCTGGAAACATGCTTTACCAGAAAGGCTTTTGGTGAGCTGTAGCATTTTTGACATAATTGGTATGAATGAGTGATCATAATAATGATACCTAACATTCTTTATTTAATCAAATATAAAATACTTAACCAATTCTTTATCAATTCATACAGTTTTCCAAGATTTTACATGGGCCTCTCTTTTTTTTTTTTTTGTCTGCATGGGCCTCCTCTCTTATATTATATCTCACTGAATGAAAACTTTTAGATCTCTTATTATATTCCCTTCTCTAGATGAAGTAAAGAAAACAGAGTCAAAGAGATGTGTGATTGAAGTTGAACTAGCATCTGAATAAGACTTAAAAGACCGTACCATTTCTTGCACGTAACAGTGATATTGGCTCTGTTTTTCTTGGGTTTCTTGGGACGAACGATCTCGATCATTGCACTTTTATCATCAATGCTGGTGTAACGCTCCATTCAGGGCCGGTTTTGATCATAAGTAGAGCAAACATGAGTTTGCAGCCTTTTTTTAGTTTAAACATTTTGGTTAAGAAAAACAGTCTATTTTTTGAAAAATTATACAACTTCGGCCTACTTTTTTCGTTGTAGATTGCGGCATTTGCAAAAATTTTAAATTTCATGACCGGTCTTGGGCCTCCACTCCACTCCATGAACCGCTACTATCAAGCCCAATAACCCTTTGTATGATATTGTCCGCTTTAAGTCACAAAGGCCCACACGGTTTTTCTATTGGGTATCACCCCAAAATGCCTTACACTAGTTTTTCAATGTGGGATATTTATTTTTGACCAGACATGGGTCCCATAACTGGTCCAAAACTAAAGTTCATAAAGTAATGGTTTTATGTGCCATAGTTACATAAATGTCGGAGCGCCAAATTTTTTAGAAATGTTTTGGTACCATGGTTGAGTACATCAATTTTAACTTTGCAGGTCTGGTTCGATTGAGAGCATAAAATAGTAAATAATTTTATTTGAGGGCTTCAAATTTTAAATACGCTTTAGACACTATTTATATTTGGATCGAGAGTGTATAAATTATGATACTTGGTTCCAAGGAAGGAACATATTAATTGTCATGTTTCAAGTCAGGATCAACTAGCTGACACTTTAACCAAACCGTTGAGTCGAGCTCCCCTTCGACTCCAAATTACCAAGATTGGTCTCGCCAAGACTCCATCATCTTGAGGGATAAACACAATCACAATCCCTCTGATTTCTCTGATATGATAAATGTATATATATTGCACATGATTTGTTTCCTCTGTATATAAAACACTCTCTGTATATTATAATAAAGTATATTCAGCTTATAGAAATAGTATAAGTTTTGTTTTGTGCAACATATATATAGTAGTATAAGTTTGTTTGGTTTTCTTTGAAGAAAATGGTATGAAACCGGTTGACAATAGAATAAAATTTTAAGACTACAAATTTAAGAACTTCAAGATTTTGGAACTGAAAGAAACTTTGCTGATGTTATGAGAAAAAATATATTGCTATCATCATAACCATATTTCTCAAGATAAATTTGAGAGAAACTTCAAGAAATGGCTTGAGAGAAGCTTAGTTGATGTTATGAGCAAGATATGTTTGATATAAGGGAGAGGTTGGTTCCGTCTGGATCTTGTTGAATACTATTACACTTATTACCAAACATCCCCCTTAGAGTTCAAACCTACGTCGTTTAAATTGATTTACTTGGTCTGGGACCTGTTCAGTTCAGTTCAAGTTCAAGGGTTTAGGCCACCGATGTCTTTGTCTCGCCTTCGTCAACCTCTAAAACCCTAAACCGTCGTGCCTCCGCCATGTATTTCTCTAACCTCCTCCTCCTCCGCCGTTATCTTTATACGACGACCACCATTAGTTATAGTCCTATTACAATCTCGTTACTTAACCAACGTATACACAACATTGCAATTTCCCGGGAAAATGAAGCTCCGGAAACGAACATTGATAATCAAGACTTGAAAACGATTCCAATCCCTAATTCAATTCCAACCACTGATCCTTCCCAATTCCAAATTCCTCCAATTATCACCCCTCCATCGATTCCTCTGCGAACTACAGCATTCTCTTCAGCTGAAGAAGCAGCAGCTGAGCGTCGCGCTCGTAAACGTCGTCTCCGAATTGAACCTCCTCTCCATGCTCTTCGTAGAGATCCATCAGCTCTTCCTCTAAAACGCGATACCAACGCACCACGGCTTCCGGATTCAACCTCTGCACTCGTCGGCCATCGGCTTAACCTACACAACAGAGTCCAATCACTGATCAGAGCATCAGATCTCGATGCTGCGTCACGTCTTGCTCGCCAGTCGGTGTATTCTAATACTAGACCCACCGTGTTCACTTGCAACGCTATAATCGCAGCTATGTACCGAGCCAAGCGTTATAGTGAATCGATTGCTCTGTTCCAATATTTCTTCAAGCAATCTAACATTATCCCTAATGTAGTCTCCTACAATCAGATCATCAACGCTCATTGTGACGAAGGACATGTAGAGGAAGCTCTTGAAGTGTACCGTCATATATTAGCAAATGCTCCTTTTGCTCCATCCTTAGTTACTTATAGACATTTGACTAAAGGTTTGGTTCAAGCTGGAAGAATTGGTGATGCTGCAAGTTTATTAAGAGAGATGTTGAGCAAAGGTCAAGCTGCAGATTCAATGGTGTACAACAATCTGATCAAAGGTTATTTGGATCTTGGCGATTTAGACAAGGCCAATGAGTTCTTTGATGAATTGAAAACTAGGTGTACAGTTTATGATGGGATTGTTAATGCAACCTTTATGGAGTATTGGTTTGAGCAAGGTAAAGATAAGAAAGCCATGGAGTCTTACTGGTCTTTATTAGATAAGAAATTTAGGATGCATCCACCTACTGGAAATGTACTTTTGGAAGTTTTTCTTAAGTATGATAAGAAGAGTGAAGCTTGGGCTTTGTTCAATGAGATGCTGGATAATCACGCTCCTCCCAACATCCTTGCTGTGAATTCGGAAACGGTTAGTATAATGGTCAATGAATGTTTCAAGATGGGGCAGTTTACAGAAGCTATTGATACATTTACGAAGGTTGGAAGTAAGCCCACTTCGAAAGCGTTTATGATGGATTATGTAGGATACTCTAACATAGTAACAAGATTCTGCGAACAAGGGATGTTAACAGAGGCTGAAAGGTTCTTTTCGGAAAGTGTATCTAGATCCATGCCTAATGATGCTCCAAGTCACAGAGCAATGATTGATGCTTATCTCAAGGCAGAGAGAATTGACGATGCAATAAAGATGTTGAACAGAATGGTGGATGTGAATCTAAGGGTTGTTGCTGATTTTGGTAGGAGGGTCTTTGATGAGCTGATTAAGAATGGTAAGCTCATAGAATCTGCAGAGGTTTTGACTAAGATGGGAGAGAAGGAGCCGAAACCAGATCCATCGATTTATAATGTGGTGGTTAGAGGTCTGTGTGATGGTGGTGCACTTGACCAAGCCAAGGATATAATTGGTGAGATGGTTGGACATGGTGTTGAGGTAGCTCATGTGCTTCAGGAATTTGTCATAGACACTTTTGAGAAATCAGGACGTCGTGAGGAGATTGAGAAAACCTTGAACTCGGTTATCCGATCAGTTAGAAATCATGGGCAATCTGGTAACACTTCACCTAGAGTACCCGCAGTGTTAGGAACAACACTAGCAGCTCCTCAGCAGTTTAGAAATAAAGCCCCATGGGAGAGCCAAGGAGCGGGGGTTCCTAATTTAAGTTGGGCCAATGGAAAAGCTCAAACAGCAGGAGGAACTTACACAAATAATAATGACCAGCGCCCGAATTGGTCCAACACTTCGGTGGACCAGCAGCAGCAATCATGGTCAAATCAGATGACAGGGCAACATGCACCATCATGGTCAAGTCAGGCACCAGGTTATCAACAGCAACAATCTTGGTCTCAGCAACAAGGTTCGTCAAATCCTGCAGGTCATCATCAATCATGGACTAATCAGACAACTGGCCAACAGCAACCTTGGGCTAATCAGACAGCTAGCCAGCAGCGACCTTGGGCTAATCAGACAGGTAGCTCGCAGCAAACGTGGCCTAATCAGAATACTAGTCATCAACAATCATGGGCCAAACAAAATACTGGTCCTCAGCAACCGTGGGCTAATCAAACAACCAGCCAGCAACAATCTTCGGCTAATCAGACAACCAGCCAGCAGCAACTGTGGGCTAATCAGACAACCAGCCAGCAACAACCATGGGATAATCAGACAACAAGCCAGCAACAACCTTCTGCTAATCAAACAACCAGCCAGCAACAATCTTCGGCTAATCAAACCACCAGCCAGCAGCAACCTGGCGCTAATCACACAACTGGCCAGCAGTCAGCTTGGACAGGACAGCAACAACAGTTGTCTAATCAGACAGCTAGCCATCAGCAATCACAGTGGTCAGTTCCTGTGCCCGGACATGTGGAGGCACCATGGTCAAAGTCTGTGGACGGTCATCGTTCTCAACAACAGGAGCTAGGGTCCTCCAATGGGTGGCAAGATGATGAAGAAGAAAAGTTGGTTGAATCGAGCAACTAGTTCAACAAACTCGCCATTTCTTCTGCACCATCTTCCTCATCATTAGTTTTAGAATTTAGTATTTGTTTATTGTGATTCTACAACAATCTCGCCTTTGAATTTTGTAGTTGTATACTTGTATGCATTCTTCTCTTAATGATAAGAGTATTGGAGTTCAAAATCAGAAACTCCATTAAATTAATTTCATTTTTTTCCAAAATCTGATGAAAAAGATGATAAGTCTTAATCTATAACTAGATTAGTTCAGTAGGTCGGCAGAAACAAAACTCTTACATACAAAAGGCTCGACCTTTACATTTATCTCTATGAAACCTCAAATGAAGAAGACATCATAACCAAAAGGGAAGCTAATAACAAAAACAAAAGTCCTATGCAAAATCCCTCACTTCAGCGAGAAAGAATCAGTTATTTTCTCAAAAACCCATGACAGTAGAACTCAAGTTCATAAGAGGAGCTAAAGCACTAGGAGAGAACTTCCGAGCAAAAAGAAAGCATAAAGAAGTTGGCTCTTCATTGTAAAAACAATCTGTCTCATTTTTCCTTATTGACTGTAGAAACGCCTCTGTGATATTCTCTGCATTATATGTAGCTGGATGTGGACCACCTATGGACCAATTAACCCATGTCACACTTCTATTCGCGTTCATCGAGCCATGAAACATGTTTAAGAATGTCGGTATGTAATGCTCATCTGGATAACAAGCTGGTTTGCAGAATTGTTTGAACAACGAATAGTATTTTATGTCTGAGATAATGTAGATTGCGAGTTTACGGTCTACTTCAAACCATTGAGACCCTTTTCGCCAATGATGGAGTTTAATATCTGGGAGCATCTTGCGACTGTAACGTCCACGACCATAACGTGTTGGTTCATCGTAAGAGTCCACAAAGCTGTAAGCAGAGTTTATAAGGTAATTGTAGACTGTTGAGAAGTTGTAGACAGGGACACAACTCTCAGAGAGAAGAACAAAACGTTGGTTTGAGAAATCGAGCAGTGCGTTGGCTAGAAGACGCTTCTCTGCATCTGTTAATAGTGGAGATCCCCATTCAACTTTCTGCAAAAACCAAAGTATAAGAAAACAAATGAAACCAAAAAGATGCTTCTGATAAAACCAAATTCAATGTCGATAAAAGTGAAGCTCTAAGAGAAGCTTATGAAACGTTTCTATGAACTAGTAGCTACTCTCAATCCTTATCTTCTATGTTTCAACATCAAAGCAAAACTACGCATTTAACTTTAAAGACTTTATAACCACCTGAAGCTGCGTAAGCCACAGATGGCTAAGACAAAGAATGCACAAAGAGTAACAAAGCTTCATCTATAAATAACCTGAAAATACATCAGTGACCTCAAATCGATTCCTACATATGTAATCTCGACTTACCTCATGCCGATTAGATCGACATATGGTTCCTCTAATGCTCTAAATCTCCATGATCAAGAGTGACTTATATCTCTACACTCTGGATCTCTTAGTACAAAACTTATCTACTTATCCAATACTAATTTTCTTGTATTCTAAGGTAAATCACTCATGAAACTATGTATTTGTACTGTTCTAATCCACAACAGAGCATTGGCAAGACACAAGATTCACTCTATAGCATCAACACGTACCTGGCTTGGAATCTGCCGATTGTAAAACGGAGAATCGTTAGAGACATTCATGTCGTATCCTGGAGGTGTATGAACATAAATCGATAAATACTTCTCATTGCCTTTAAAGAATTTTTCCCAAAGAGGAAGCATAGGTAAAGGCCCTCTCGTCAGAAACATAAACGCCACTTTAGGAACTCTATCGTATGGATACTCTTCTTTTACAGGAACCATAGAAGCTCTCCAAAACAGCTCCTCATCGCTCATTCGATGTGTTACATTCTCTGGATGAATAAACCTATCAATACTCCAACAATCACGATCCTTTGATTTCTCCGCCTTAGCTTCTTTTCCTTTATCATCGTTATCATTTGTACAATCTCGATGGATGATTGTACAATTGGAGTAATCAGAACTCGAAAACGGAATCGCTTGAAGATTATTGGTCGATGAGATCATTCTCGGCAAAGAATTAAAGTAGCGATCTATGTGAGAGCTTGCAGCGAGGCCGATGATGATTCCAGCCATGAATATAAGCAAAAAAGAGAGAGTTTGAGCCAATTTTAGTAACCCTATGTGTTTTTCACCTTCCTCTTTCTCACCTACTCTCGTTCTCGCCATTGTTTTACACAAATTTTGATCTTTTGGGATAATCTTGACTGTTTCCCAAGTTTTAGGGAAACATCGTATGATTCAAAGAGAATCTGATTGTTCCATTAGAATCGAAGCTCGAGAGAATTTCTTTCCAAAATTGTTAAGAAAGATCAAATCCAATTTTGGGAACTTCAAGAAAGAGACATGATTTTTGGATCTCTTCGGTTTTAAAAAATCGTAGCAGATTCGTGGAAAGAAGGAAACGATGACTTGAAACAGATCAGAAATTGAATTCGTCTCAAGAGAGAAAGAGACATCTATAAATCTGGTCTTTTTTTGTTATAGTTGAAAACTATGTGGTTCATTTTGATATTTTAATTTTAATTTTATATGTAGTTTAACCGGAGTTCAAACTGCCACGTGGAAAAAACTTATTGGCTTTTAAGCTAATTGGATCTGGGGGCCCACGTTTGATTGTGACGTGGCTTAGTGCTCGTCAACTCTTTGGTCCGACATTTTTTTTTCTTCTTCAAAAACATTTATGGATTAGGAGGATTATTACACATTATTGTATATTAATTCCATTTTAGTATTTTATTCTTATAAATTACATTCAGACTAATTAAAGTGATCGAGATTCTAATATCTTCCTTCTACTATAATTTCTCATTAGCATCTTTGGGCATTTCTATCCATGAGATATTCACCAAGTATCTCATCAAAAATTAAATTGAGAACTCAACACTAAATTTTTATCTCCATTCATGAGATATTTATTGAATATCTCAATAATAAAATATTAATGTATTTACATAATACTTATAGTACAAAGTAATTTTAATATATAAAGAAAGAAGAATATATAATAACAAAATTTTAAAAAGTTATGATTTTATTTTTGAAGTTTTAGACATTGAACATATTTATTAAATTGTGAAAACATTATTAAGTAGTATTATTGAATTCATTTTAGCTAATTCATTTTAGCTAGTATAAATTAAATAAATAATATATAATTAAAAATATGCAAAATGGAACTTTATAAATAGATAATTTTATTTTATAAAATTCTGGAAAAAGTAAAAAAATAAATAACAACATATAAATTATTTAAATGGTATTTTAAATAGATGGGTGTTTGATATATTTTATTAAAATCACAAAATCATGAGATGAAGATATGTGGCATAAAAGTGGGAGTTTCAAGAGTTTCTCAAAGTATTTCATATGAGAATCGAATCCCACCTCTTTCTTAATTTTTTAATATTTTTTTTTTAATAGGAGAACTCTATTGAGAACCTTGCAATGGAGATGTCCTAAGAACGTTCAATTTTTCCCCAAATACAAGTTGTATCTATGGTTGGGAATTCGTTTTAATCGGTTAGATTCGGATCGGTTTTCTTTGTTTTCGGTTTTTTCGGTTTTTGGATTTTATGCCGAATTGAACCGAATAAAATTTCGGTTGGGTTCGGAAATCGGTTTAATCAGTTCGGTTTTTGGTTTTGAAGTTTGGTTTATTCGATTATTTTTTGGTTAAGTTTTGGTTATTTTTCGGGTTTTTACGGTTTTCTTCAGTTTTTTCGGTTCATTTTTTTTGTTTATTCGGTTATTTTCGGTTTATCGGTTCGGTTACCGAAACTGAATTTTTTTTTGTGATGTTCGATTATTAAAATGTAATTCGGTTTGGTTCGATCCGATTTAGAATTTTCGGATCAATTTAAAATCTCAGCCCTAGTTGCATCTATGGAAGATGATCGTACAGAACTTCGATTTATAGGAGAGATTAATTTTGCTCGCGAAAGGGAAAGAAAATAATTATTGATATATACAAGTAATAAATCATTACATATGTGAAAATATTAGGAAAGAATAGAGAAGAAAAAACACAAAAGACCCGACCCGACTCGACTCGACCCGACCCGACCCGAGTTCACGCAAGTTAGAGGAAGCAAAATCCAATCAACGAGAGTTTCCATCAACAATGGCTGCAACAGTTTCTTTCGACTCCCTTAATAGCTCAATACTGTTCATCAGATTCTCTCTCTTTCTCGCAACCGACGGAGATTCCTCCAGCATCCTCTCAATTCCTCCGCCAGCTCTCGTCATTTCCTCCGTCATTTTCTTCAGAAATTGAGTGGTGACGAGTTTTTTTAGAGAAAATTGAAGATACAGCGCAAGGTTATCTACAATCCTCCGCAACACGATTGTCCAGTAAGATGTGATCATCATCTTCATTTCAAACGCATTTTGCAGTAACTGGACTTGATATTTCCGTAGATGCGAGATCTTCACATCACCAAATCCACTTAGTGAGAAGAACTCAGGATTGTTTTCATCGTATAACACAGAATTGATGAAGTTTTGTTGTGAATTTTTCTTCTCATTCAAAGATGTCATGTAATCAGGTATACATGTGTAATCTGTCATTTTCTCCATTTCAACGATCTCAATAACTCTTTCCACTGACTGTTTCTTGATATCGCAGACAAGATTTTGACCAGCTCTTTTGATGGAGGATTGGATCTGTGGGAATTTTTCAGAGTATTTAGTAATGACAGGTAAGAGAACAGCTTCAACATAGTCCCATATCTCCTTAATGAAATCAATAGGTTGATCATATATTCTATCTACATGTTGTGCAAGAATAGCTAAGAATGCTGGTTTTGGAATGAAATTTGGTAATCCAACAGATTTGCATTCTTCCAGAACCTTGATTTCATTCATCAAGAAGTCATCCTTATCCTTATCCTCAGGTATTGCTTGTATTTTTTCTGAGAATCGGTGTAACATTTCATCAAAGCGAGCAGTGCAGTGCATGTTTTCCTCTGGGAATTCAGAAAAATCTCCTAGGATTATAATTTTGTGAAGAGAGTCCTTAGCAGAGGTCAATATATCCATTAAAGCCAATAATGCTTCACCACTGGAAGCCATTACCATTGGCAACTTGTTCAATTCAACAACAGCAGTTTCCATTTTTTGATTAATCTTACTAATGATTTCAGGCAAACATCTGCTGATCATTGTTCCCTGTATAAGCATTAGCTTTTGAGCTAACACAGGGATCCCAACAATTTTATCATCAATGGATCTTAGCAATGGATGGTTTCTGAATAGCAATTTTTCATGCTTCCGAGCTTCTTCACATGTTTCTTCACCTATACGGTTTCTAACACAGACATAACCAAGCCTGATACCCACATCATCTGTAGTTACTTTCTGCATAAGACCTGCAGGAGCCATGTCAGCTTTAGTCACAACAGCTAGAGTTCTCTTCCCTGTTATGTCAACTTGCCTAGACATACGAATAGATTCACACGTGGTGAAATCGACAGTTGCTGAGAGAACATTTAGGATGATGGATTCAGGTGGCTCAATGTACTTCATAATCATAGCAGATATCTGTTCATAGATATCATCTGGCTGTCCATTAACTGGAACTCGAGTTATCCCAGGAAGATCAACCATGGTAATATCAGGAACCCCTATTTTCTTGACATGGAGCGTGAGGGGAGTGTCTGAAACTCCTTTTCCAGATCCTGAAACATAAGTAGTCAAAGGTACTTATCATATAACACATCTAGACATTAGTACTCAATCATATATATGTGCTTTTCAGAGTTTTATCTTGCAGGTATAAACAAAAACATATATAAGTTTGAAAAGTATAAAGGCATAGTATTTTTACCAGCGATCACAGAAGTTGCAATGGATATAGATTCAGCTATGTGTTCTTCATCAGTACAAACAATTTTGTCATTGTACTCCAACCATATCTCAGGTTCAGAGCTAAAGCTTCTCTGAAGTCTCATCACAAGTGGGACTCTTGTGCAGATTCCTTGTCCACGAGGCAAACTGATTCCTGCCAATGACTCAAGAACACTTGATTTCCCTGAAGACTGGTCTCCGACAACAACAATGGTAGGAAGTTGGATCCCTTCTCTCATAACATTCAGGTTCCTAAGCCTGTCCACAGTGTCAAGCAATGGCCTGATCCGGTCATTGTAAGAAGATATTAAAGGTGCTTCAGTGTTGTGACTATTAGCTTCGACAATAGCAACATAAGAATAGGTGTTAGAGGAAACATGTTTTTTTACTACCTCCGTTTTCCCTTTTGAGGTTACACATGTTTGGAAAAAAAATAATAGGCATAAATGACAAGTTATGGGCAAGTGTGATTCTTTTTCTTTAGATATATGCAACTCTTATGAGTGATATATAATTCAAAGATTAATGTAATAAAATAGAAATACTCCATATTAAAACTAAATACATTTGAAAAATATTACAAATTTGAAATAACTTTAAAATTTCATATTCAAACCCTAAACCCAAAAATAAACTCTATCCTTTGAATATTAAATTCTAATTTGTGAATCTAAACTCAAAAATTTAAGTTTCAAACTCTTATAGTTCAATTTTTTATATTTGTAGTATCTTTGAAAGAAAAAGAAAAAAACATTTTTATGGTATTTCTAAAACAATTAAAACTATGTAGATCTTCTAAATAGATCATTTTGTATTATATCTTTATTATTCTCTACCAAATTCCTTTATAGAATTTCATGTTACACAAATACCACACTATTCTGTCCAAATGTTATTGAACATGTTGGCCAAATGCAGGGGCACTACACTGTTCAAAGGCAGGATTACCTGTTGCACCAAAATCAGGAGTGGCTGATGCATCTAAAGAAGAAGCATGAGTTCTTGAACTTGAAGCTCCAAAAGCCCCTCCATAACCAAATGGGCTACCACCAGGTGACTGTCCAAAAGCTAATAGAAAAATAATACAGAAGGTCAGTTTTATTTGAAGAATTACCAATAATATAAACATATGTTGGATTCACATTCACATGCTGGGTTTATATTTTGGTGGTTGTTCGAATTTTTTTTATGAATGCTACAACTAGTCCTTTGGGGTTGATCGCATGTATAGATCGTCTATCGAAGTCATAATGTAAAGGTGACGTGCGCAAAATTAGTTGAAGAATCATTAGGAATTGAATTTACCAACTGTTTCATCGCATTAAACTGTTTCATTATTCTCCTAACTTTTTATGTAACTTTGTTTATCCTATCTATCTATTGCTTTTTAGATTTGAACTTTTTTTAGAACATTATGTTAGCATATTTGGATATGTCCAATGTACCTTTTGCTTTTGTAATCGTTTAGATTATGAATGAAACAGAAGATTACGAAACCAACAATTAAGAATAAGATAGGGTCACACTTACGATAATATATGCCATTCATCTTCCTCTGTCGATTCTGTAAAACAGCATCACCGAAAAAGAGATTAAAAGCACGCTTTATTGGTAAAAATTTGGTTCCAAAATTCAAACACAATGCACATTCATAGTTACACAAAGAACATAATAAAGTCAATGAAACGAAGAATACCTTTGAACAAGGTCACACGTTCTTCGATCAACCAAACAAACCTTAGAAATATCAAACAACTCTCAAAGAGACAAAGCGCGGAAGCTTCGATTGAAGAAATAAGGAGAAATCTCACCGGAATATATAAGCAAAGGCAATTGCAAGTTGCAAGTTGCTAAAACGAAGTCAGCCGAAGATTTGGCCTTTGTAAGACTTGTCTACATGCTTCAGACTCTCATTGCTTAACATTAGTTTAGGCAATAAGATATAAAATGCATTTTTTTCTTTCTTTAAAGGAGAAGAAACATTCAAGTACAAACCAGATAATTATACAAGAAAGGCCACTAAGAACAAAACAAAGAGATGATAAGACAGTCCTGAGACCAAAGAGAGCTAAGCACATTAAATAGAAAGTCTCGCTGATCGCCGAAGGAACGATCCATGAAGGGGGTGGTCTTGGGTTAAAGCAAGGGTTTTAGACGCCAAAATTTATATAAATGTTAGGGCACCAAATTTATTAGAAACAATTTGGTACCGTAGTTGAGTACATCAAGTTTAGTTTTATTTGAGGACATTAAATTTTAACTACGATTTAGGCGCTATTTGGATCCGGACCAATATGGATCCATGTGGGGAGGCCTGAAATGGAGCGATAACCCCCTCCCCAAAAAAATCTAGTTTAACTATCTTTTTTATCCTCTTTTAAACAATAACACTAGTTTTACATTTGAAAGTTAACATCATATAGATCACATTATCATTACCCTCGAGCCCAAGACCGGTCTAGAGCTTATTAAAATACAAACATGTTGAAGATATTTTTGTTAAAATTATAAGACATATATTATAAGTATTTTAATTATGTTGGTAAAAATAATATTCTCTATGAGTTTTATGATGGTAAATCAATTTCAATATATTTTAATTTTTTGGTTTTGTTTTTTTAACTCTAATATTTGAATCATAATTAGTTTAATATGTTTTTATGTTTTATATTTTTTGTATTTGATATAATAATTGTAATTTTTTCTAGTTATTGAGTTTAATATTTTATTTCATTTGATAAATGTGATATATATTTTATTTAATGCTTTTGATATTAATAACACTAGAAAAACATATACTCCCTCCGTTCCAAAATATAAGATGTTTTAGAGAATTATTTATGTTCCAAAATATAAGATGTTTTCGTATTTATATGCAAATTTTAAAGTTATTAAATAGTCCACATCAAATAATAAAATGTTAGCTTTTTATTGATTGGTGAAATGTTTTTAATGTATAATATATAAAATATATAAAAAATATTTTAAATGAAAAAACATAATTTTTTAATATGCGTATTTTTAACCTAAAACATCATATATTTTGGAATGGAAGAAGTTTTTTCTTCTTCAAATCAAGATTATATATGATTTTTGTTGCATGCCCACCCTTTGTAAACATTCTTCACCAAATTTAGATCACATTGACATTGCGTGCATCAAATCTCTTTTTGGGTAACTTTTTTTTTTTTTACTTCATAAACTTTGTTTTTACTTTTTACCTTATGGTCCTTATCATTGAATGCAGTCTTTTTTTTGTCTGCCTTTATTATTAAAACAAAAAACCGGAAATGATTACAACGATAGAATACTAAGCTTGCAAATTTTGATTAAAGTAGTCCAAAATTTCAAGAAATTAAGCCTGCAAGTCTCGACTAAGGTAGCTCGAAATTTCAGGAGACAATGCCAGAAACAAAGAAAGACAAAAGAAGAACACAAAAAACTTTTAAAAACAACGAAAACAAGGCCAAACAAGAAATTAGAGAAAAGCAAGAAAAAATCGCAACTTTCAGAAGCAACAAGAAAAAGAACCGCTCTAGACGTTGAAACTGACAGACCTAATCCGCACCACCTGCAAGCTCCAAAGCGGCCAAAGAGAAGACCACTCCCAAGAATGCAGTCTAGTATGATAACTTGTTTCACATTTTAGTTTAACTAATTGACTTTTTTCGTGTTTCCATGCCAAAATTTAAAGCTATATAATATTTGTATTGTGCATAATAATTTTTTATTTGTTAAATTAGTTGTAGTTAATTTTATATAAAATAGATAAATTAGATGATATTTTTGTGTTTTATTAAAGAGCATGTAAAATATTAAACATTAATTATTTTTATAGGAAAGTATCAGACCTTACTCTGTTTCGGTCTGAGTATCCAGAGTTTCGAAATCATCACATTTCAAGAAGATTCAACAAGAGAGCGGATTTTCTAGTCCGGACTGCACGACAATGCAATAAGACTTTTCTTATTTTAATTCAAGAATACCGAGCTGGTTGTCTCCGTTTTTTGAGAGTTTAACTTAAGAGTTGTTTTTAGGAATTTTCAGTTTGGTGACAAAAATAATAATAATAAAAATAGGAGAGTATTTGATAGTATTATTCATCTATAGGATTTGACACGTATAAAAAGTAAAAATTAAAAACTTAGAGCACTCTTGATTTTCCACACTAGTTAGACCATCTTTAATGATAGGACCTCATTAGAGGTTTTTGAATGATTATTTTAATCATTATTTACCAATAATTAAAAAATTAGGGATTTTTTTAATTTCAGTGCTTCCAATGGTAGGACCACTAGTGTGGTTTTTAAGAATTAAAAACTAAATTTTTTAATTGAGATATTTGAACATAAATTTTATGAAACTAACAAATTATTGGATTAATATTTGATATTTTTTTATATTTCGGATCTGAAATACCTGGAACCGACAAGAACCGAACCGAATATTAGAAAAGTATCGATTGGATATTAGAATTTAGGATCAGGCGAACCGGAATCGAATCGAATATCCGAAAGCCCACCCCTATAAAAAATCATGAATAAAAAAAACCAAATCGACAGTTGACAAAATAAAACATCTTTCAAAATCAGGATCGCCAATCATGGACTGACACGTAGCGGTCCTGATCTAGTGTTAAAAGTCACAAACAAAGGATAGGTTATGCTTCTTTTACTTCTTTTTTTGTCGTCTATTGTATTGATAAGGGGATAAACCCGAAAAACACGAAGAAAGACCACAAAAGCCAACAAAAAACCAGCAGGTACAAACAACCTCTGGAAGCAAAGAAAATAAACAAACAAAACAACTAAAACCCGCTAAGCCAACTTGAAGAACCCCAAAACCACTCAAACTTTTTAGTCTAAAGAAAGATCTCCGAGAACCTATAGCTAAAGCGCAAATAATTCGGTCAGATGGAGCTTGAGCGGTTGACAAGGATGCAACACCACAAGACAGGCTTCTCTCCTGCACACAAGGGGCCATCCATGCCGAAACCGAAACCAAAGGTCAAGAAAATGCCATTACCGAAGCCCGGAATATCTTGATCTGGACACAAACCGGAATCGCGAGAAAGCTCAAAAGAGGAGATATATAAGAAACTGAAGCAGTAACGTGGTCAGGAGAAGCCATAAGAGACAAGGGTTAAGCACCAGGCCAATAAACATCAACCACACCGAGACCCTAGACACTAATAAACACAGGAGACCATAGCCTGAGACTTTCCAAAGCCAAGATAAAACCAGACAATGCTGGAGCCAAAAAACAACTGAGGCAAACAACAAAAACCTACAAAAACCTAAACCGGTAGAAACCACCTCAGCAACAACCCAACATTACACTAACCACTCTAAACTCAACCGAAGACCAAACACAACCAAGCACGCAAGAGGAAGATACACCTTATCCGTCAGATCTGGGTCCATGCTAACTAAGCAGGCGACAACCAGACCCACATCAGAGAAACCGCTGACCTCTTCGAGACCTAGAGACTGCAGGTTGCCGAGGGGATAGAGGGTAACTGCAAGGAACCGGCTAAGGACAAAGGAGCAACCCACCGAGACACAAAAGAGAGAGAAAACAGACGACATAGCCTAGCCGGAACCAAATCTGCTTATGTCGGACCATCAATGCTGAGCGAGATCTGCACCCGAGCAACCACCGCACCAGAGCCACCACCACCGCCTCAGCGAACAACGGAAGAGCACGAGAGACCCACCAGCAAAGAACGGTCGGAGGGCAGCCACCGATTAGACCCGAAACGACTCCGAAATCGAAAGAAAGGAAGACGAAAAAAGACCGGGAGGGAGGCGGCAACCGGCCGGAGCCATCGCCGCCGCATGAAGGCAAAAAGCTTCTTAGGGTTCTCTCGTAAGATGTGCCCGAGAGAAAAAGAAAGGGATTTTTTTTTTTTTTTTTGTAATTATGCTTCTTTTACTTCACTTTAAACTTTTTTTTCTTTTTAAGAATCTGTTTTTGCCATGCGATGGAGGTGGTTTCAACTTTCAAGGTGTGCAACAATAAATGTACATTGTGAAAAGATATGGCGTTAGTTATTTTTTGGTCTTAGAAATTGAAGATGTCTTGGTCTTTTGGTTGTAGATTTATGCTGATGCTAGTCTTAAGAAAATGAAATGGAATTCAAAGTTGAAAGGATCTTTTTGTTGTTAATGGAATTAATATACTGACACATTGTTGTTCCCACATCATCTGCCAAAAATGGAATACAAACACTCTTGTTGCTTATCTCAATCTTGTTTCTTATGAACCCACCTTTCATTTTTTTAATGATTTTTTTATATTATATATCCACATGTTTATACAACTTGTTCCATTTTTTTACTTGACATTTACATGAAAGTCAAAGGAATGGAACACTGATAAAATAAAACATATTAAATAATGTCACGTGAACGATTAAATTCTAGCTTAAACTTCTCAAAAGTCTAGGGTCAATAGTTGACATTTGAATCTTCAAGTGGTACATTAACATGTAGATCATATAGTGTCTTTAAAGCAAGACTATATTAACAATTTGAAGTCATTCGTTATTTAATTTAAAAATAATTCCCTTCTAATGAAAATTAATATTTCTATTCATTAATGAATATTTCACCATGAATCCAAATAATTTACAGTTCATGCGAATAATTCATTATTTACAATTAAATCTGATCTATGACATAAGAAAGGTAAACTTGGATTTAAGATCCACAATTATGCGATGATTTTTGGGAAAAATATTTTGGCCCAACATTTTTTTCTTATATACTATAGGGGCACAATTTTTTCAAATTTTCGATATGGTATAATAACCTCATAGATCGGTTTTGTTTATAATTCACAATTCATCTTTCGCAAAATAAAAAATATCTAAATATTTTTTTTTAATATTCTTTTAGCACATCATAGAAAAAACCTATTAGCTAGCTAATCTTTTTCTAGTAGTCGTAAGAAGTATTGTAATATGGCTGACCATAATCGGGGCTTCTAGCTCTGGTGGTGAAAAGCTCACAGCTGTGAGTTTCGTCATTTGGATTCGAATTCCGGCGACGGTCAATTAACATGGCGTGAATTTGACGGTCCTACTGAATACTCTTAGCGACTGTGAACGTTTTGGACCTAGTCGGGTTTCGATTTAAACATATATTTTCGTTGACTAATCCAAATTAAACATGAGAATAATCAACCGTTAACTGAGTTTAACGGAAGTTAACGTTGACTTTTCTTTGGGTTAAAATGGCTTAGTTAACATAAAATACTTGTTTAAAATGGCTAAACTAAAAAATTAGTGATTTAAATAGCTCTTTAAACGTTCAGGTTTTTTTGTCTCATTTTAAAAGTTCAAGTTTTTAAGCATAATNGAAAAGTTTATCTTTTGTCATAAAGTTGAAAAATTCAAAATCTTTTACACTATTTTTTACTTATTTATTTTGTAAAAATATTATAATTACATTAGTGCAAAATTATATGTTTGAATTATATATATTTTAAATTCAAGCTC
>OVBE01000632.1:0-46845 GCA_900406425.1 Iberis pinnata | reverse complement strand
GATCATGGTGATTTCAGAGATTAGTCTATCCTTACGCAACGCCTAGATGCTTAGGATTTGCATCTCAGTTTAGGATATGCATCTCAGCCTAGGAGGTTGGATGACTAGGGGGCTTTTTAGCTTTGGTAGGTTGATGGTTAATGCCTTCTAGGTAGTGTATCGTTAACGGAAGTTAGGTCTGGTGATTGCTTAGGTTGATTCCATTTATCAAGGGATTGGACTTGGTTACTTATGAACCTATCGTCTAGGGATAGCTTACTGATTGTTTGAGGTATGTTATGTGCTTATGTAGATTGGGACGGATCTCTGGTTGATTATCCTTAGTCCTCAGGAACTGCTTCACATTTGTTTACATCTTTCCCTCTCTCTACTTTTACTCTGTTTTTGCATCTTAGTCTTTTATGCTTCTTTCTCTGTTTATGCACATTACTTCCAGCATGTTCACTGCACTTAGCACATGTTAGTAAACCACCCATTTTACTGTGTAGCTTGACTTAGGAGTATCAATTGCAATACATATTGTTAGTACTCACCTAATTGGATTGATAACCCATCTATACTACAAGGATGGAGAATTGATACCCTTAGGACCTGAAAAATCCTACAATCATTTTCCCGGCATTCTGATGGTTCAATCCACAGTTTCAACCAAATGAGCTTGATGTTCTTAAAACACTACTCAGTATACATTGAGAGGGACATCTCAGACGTAGACATGTGGAGCATGACTCAGGATCCAAATGAGCCCCTTCGACAATTCATCAACAGGTTCAAAGAAGTGATATCCCGAGTGATAGTCACCAATAATGCTGCGATTGCTGCCCTCAAAAACACGGTCTGGGGAGAGTCTGAATTCATAAAAGATCTAATATTGAACCCGCCAGCAACGATCGACGATGCACTCTATAGGGAAAAGGTGTTCGCACAGATAGAAGAGGATTTAATCGAAATGCGGAAACAACCAGAGAAAAGGGTCAAGTGACTCAGGTCGCTGCCCCAAGGCGAAACCCCAGCAGGATTTCAAACACTATTCGCAGGAAAACCCAAGAATGGACCTTGGAATCAATGGAAACGACCCGGAGAACAAGGGAGCGCCAAGAAACATTGCGAATACCATAACCAGGATGGGCATTCCACTAAAGAGTGCAGAAGTTTCAAGTCGTTCCTTTTCAACAAATACCAGTTCGGAGAATTGGTGGAGCCTAGCAAGGCGAAAGCGCCTAATCCCAAGCAAGGGGCGAAAGACCAGACCGAAGAGGCCAACTGATATCTTATGATTTCTATGTGTTTTACATTCCATTATGAATGCATTTTAGATAGATTCAATAGCATTTAGGCATGTATAGGTTGTATTTGCATACCATTTTCATATTTCAGGTAATAGAGACCAAGAAAGCAAGTTATGGATCAAAAGGAGGTTTTAAAGGTGAAGAAGAGCTTGAAAACAGAGCATATCAGTCACCACATCGGCCAAAAACAGAGGAGCTGACCGATGTGAAGTTGAAGAATTTCCAGGAGCATGTATCGGTCACCACATCGGTCAAGGACTGACCGATATGGCCATATCGGTCACTCACATCGGTCAGCCTAGACCGATGTGACCGGCTGAGTCAACAAAATTCCCTTCTATTTTGAATTTTAGACCCATTTTTAGTGGGTTAACCCAAGTGTTTTAGGGTTAACCCAATGGATATTAGCACTACTATTTAAGCTTTTACCCTAATTTTTAGGAAGGTTAAACTTTATTTTCCTAAGAACATTTGTAATCATTTTGGATTCTCTTCTTATTTGAATTTGATTTTTTTGTTTTTGATTGTTGTTTTTCATTCATAAATCTACTTCTAATCATGTTTATTCACATATCTCTCATAAGATCTTGTGCTAACCTTATGATTAGTGAGTAGTGACCTTTGAGTGAATGGTTGGGTAGATTTAGGAAATTAGATGAAGGATTATGGTGTTTAGGAGTTGTAATTTATAAACCTTCTTATAATTGATGTCCTTAATGCTATGATAAAATTGATCTCTCACTTCTAGGAGTTAGGAATTTTATGCCCAGAAGGTGTTCGACAAAATGCTGGAACCAATCTTTATAAGCTAAATGAGATCTAGCCAAGGCATTGTGTTAGTTAGTTTAGTGGTTAAATAAATTGGATCTTAATGTTCCTTAAATGTGTAGTTTTCCAAGGGATTGTTTAGATTGCATAATTAAGGAAATGATTAGTGCCATGAAAGTGGATTAGTCTAGGTTTTGGAATTTAGACCAAGGGTTAGCTTAATAGATAGAATTAGACACCACATGAATTCATTTGATTACCAAAATCGATTACCTAAACCATTCACTTAGTTTTTATCTTTGAATTATCAAGTTTTAATTTCTGTTGACTTTTTCTAGTTACTGTTGACTTTTGAACTGTTGACTTTTATTTGACTTTCTTAAATTGTGTATGTTTGAATGTTTGAACCAAAAATCTTAATGGCATAGACTAAACATGATTCACATAGGATTAANGCAAATCTTTTTTTACCCCCCCCCCCCCCCCCCCCGAGACGAGACCGACAGGAACTACCTCAAATGGCGCCAACCCCACCATTCATAAAGCGAATCAACATGATCATAGGAAATCACCAGTTTGGCCTAAACACAGTAACGGCGATCAAAGCTTATGGGCGCAGGGCGGCATTGTGCGAGAAATGGCAAATCAAGCCCCAAGAGACGGGAGAACCTATATAGCCTTTGACGACATGAACACAACAGGACTCGATATCCCTCATGTTGACCCACTAGTCATCGAACTAATCTTAGAAGAGTACAAGATCCCAAGAGTACTTATAGATACGGGGAGCTCGGTAGATCTGATTTTCAAAGAGACTTTGGCAAAAATGGACATAGACCTCTCGCGAATTGAGGGACCACCTGCACCGTTGACCGGCTTCACCAGCGAAACATCCATGACGATTGGAACTATCAAACTACTAATACAAGCAGCTAAGGTATCAAGGATGATCGAATTCACAGTGATTGACAAACCAGCAATATACAACGCAGTCCTGGAAACGCCATGGATAAACGCAATGAAGGCTGTCCCATCTACATACCACCAATGCATCAAATTCCCCACTAAGAAAGGGATCAAAACAATCAAAGGATGCCAAAGATCAATCCGAGCTTGCTACCTAGCCGAACTCAAACTCCAAGAAAATGCCTTATAGCAATTACATATTGGGGAGCCCGCCCCGCCTACAGAGCCGATATACGAGGAACCCAAACTCGATGAGGTGACGCAGTACTGTATATACCTGGGACACCCAGAGCGTTGCATCGGCATATGATCAAAACTTCAAAAGGACTTGAAAGAGTAGCTAATCCTTTTCCTCAAAGAAAATAAACACACCTTCACGTGGAACATGACGGACATGCCAGGAATAAGCTTGGACATTATGTTTCACGAGCTAAATGCGGACCCAATTTACAAGCCGGTTAAATAAAAAAACGCAAACTGGAAGCTGAGCGGGCTCAGGCAATCAGAGACGAGGTGGAAAAGTTGTTAGGGGCAGGTGAAATATCTGGAATGGCTGGCCAACCCCGTAGTGGTAAAGAAAAAGAATGGAAAATGGATAGTATGTATAGACTTCACCGACCTGAACAAAGCATGTCCCAAGGATAGTTTCCCATTGCCAAACATAGATCAGCTCGTCGAAGCCACAGCCGGTTACAAGCTGCTCTCGTTTATGGATGCCTTCTCGGGCTACAACCAGATACTCATGCACCTAGACGATAGGGAAAAGACCACCTTTACTACGGACAGAGGCATCTATTGTTACAAAGTAATGCCTTACGGCTTGAAGAACGCAGACGCAACCTACCAACGCTTAGTCAACAAAATGTTCTCGAAACAGATGGGGAAGATGATGGAAATCTATATAGACGACATGCTTGTCAAACCCTCCGACAAGGACAATCACGTGGGCGACCTGCGCACCTGTTTCCAAATACTAAACGCCTACGAAATGAAGCTGAACCCAGCTAAGTGCATGTTTGCAGTAACCTCGAGTGAATTCCCCGACTACCTGGTGACCAAAAGGAGGATCGAAGCCAATCCAAAGCAAATTAACGTACTGTTAAGGATGTCGTCACCCAAAAACACAAGAGAAGTACAGAAACTGACCAGGCGCATAGCCGCCCTAACTAGGTTTTTATCTAAATCCACAGACAAATGCCTTTCGTTCTATAACCTCCTGAATGAGAACAAGAAGTTCATCTGGAATGAGGAATGCGAATCAGTATTCAAGGAATTAAAAACATACCTGATGACACCACCAGTCCTTTCAAAACCGCAAGAGGGGGAAACATTATACCTTTACATTGCGGTGTCATGTCACACAATCAGCTCAGTTCTTGTATGCGAGGAGCTAAGAAACCAGAGGCCAATTTTCTACCTCAGCAAAATCCTAGACGATGCCAGTACCAAATACCCGACAATAGAGAAATTGGCCCTAGTTGTGGTGCACTCAGCAAGAAAATTATGATCATATTTCCAATCGCACTCGATCGTTATGTATTCCAATCAACTGCTACGTACAATTCTACACAGTCCGAACCAGTCAGGAAGACTCTCCGAATGGGTTGTCGAGCTCAGCGAGCACGATATAGAATTAAAAGGCAGAACCTGTGAAAAATCTCAAGTCTTGGAGGACTTCCTGATAGAGCTACCAACAGAGATGGATACGGCAGTACAGCGAGATGAAGCAAAATGGTAATTATACGTAGCTGGGGCAAGCTTAAAACACAATTCCAGAGTAGGAGTACGGTTGGTCTCCCCAACCGGGGAGATGGTCGAGCAATCGTTTTGATTAGACTTTGCGGCGTCAAACAACAAAGTTAATTATGAGGCAATAATTGTTGGGTTGCGACTGGCAACATCAATCGGAGCTAAGCGAGTAATAGCGTATTGTGATTCCTAACAAGTTACAAACCAATTCAGTGGGGAATACGAGACAAGAGACGACAGAATGGAAGCATACCTAGGCGTGGTGAAAACCCTTTGCAATGAATTTGCAGACTTCGACCTATTCGACCTAATCAAAATCCCTAGAGGCAACAACATACTTGCTGACGCCCTAGCCGCACTGGCCTCAACTACAGAACCGCAGACGACCAGGGTAATACCAGTTGAAACCATTGACAGGCTTCCTGCATCATACATGATTCGATCAAGGAATACAATGCCAACCCAGATCTCGAAGACGTCGAAGAGGATGCAATTCCGATGGAAACATACGAGATCAAAGTGGAAATAGACTGGAGAATTGAGATGTTAGCCTAAATAACAGACGGTATCTTGCCACCAAAGAAATGGGACGCCAGGAAACTCAAAGCCAAAAGTGCTAGATACACTCAGTTAGACGGCAACCTCTATAAATGGAGTGTACATGGCCCGCTACTAAAGTGCATATACGGCCACGAGACAAAGAAGATAATAACGGAGGTGCACGATGAAGCATGCGGAAATCATTCAGGTGGCAGAGCACTGACATTCAAGATAAAGCGATATGGATACTACTAGCCAACCATGATCACGGACTGCGAGCAGTACGCCTTGAAATGCGAGAAATGCCAAAAGCACGCACCATTAATATACAGACTGATTGAGGAGATGCAATCCATCACAGCGCCTTACCCATTCATGAGGTGGTCCATGGACATAATTGGCCCAATGCATAGGCCGAAACAGAAATGTTTCCTCCTCGTCCTAACATATTATTTCTCCAAGTGGATAGAAGCCGAATCATTCGCTAAAGTTAAATCTGAGAACGTGGAATCCTTCATCTAGAAGAACATAATTTGCCACCATGGGATCCCCTACGAAATCCACACCGACAACGGTCCCCAATTCGCCTCAGATCGATTCAAAGACTTTTGCCAACGAATGTGCATAAAATTAACATTCTCAACACCGTACTACCCACAGGCCAACGGCCAGGCCGAGGCTGCTAACAAAACAATCTTAGACGGACTAAAGAAGAGACTAGATGCCAAAAAGGGTAGATGGGCAGACGACTTGGAGGGGGTACTCTGGTCTTACCGAACGACACCCAGAAGAGGAACCAACGACTCACATTTTGCTTTAGTGTACGGAACCGAGGCAGTAATACCAGCTGAGACCGAAGTCCCCAGCCTCAGGTTCGAGTTGGCACCTCAGAACACGGATCAAAACGATCAGATGGTCATCGAAATAGCAGACACCGTTGAAGAAAGGAGATACCAGGCGATGATACGTTTGCAAAACTACCATAACGCTGCGGCACGATTCTACAACAAGAAGATCAGGAAGAGACGATTCGCTGAAGGAAAGCTGGTGCTCCGGGAAGTCTTCCCCTGAAGGGCCAAAAAGAATGCAGGAAAGCTGGGAATCAAATGGGAAGGACCATACAAAATATCAAAGATCATCAAACCAGGAGTGTACGAACTAGAGGACACAGAAGGAACCGAGGAGCGACACACTTGGAATGCTCAACACTTGAAGAAATATTTTTGTTGACGAGTAGAAAATTATTTCCCCTTTGTTTTTACACATAATTGTACTTTTCAAATCAGTGAACTATGACCTTGGCTTAATCCCCACCTTCGGGGTACGTAGGCAATTCTGTTAAGGAATTCGGCTATTGTTATTGATTATTTCGATTTCGCATCATCCCTTTCCTTATGAATTTATTCTCAAAAAATGGGGGAGATGTATTCGTCCTTCACACTTTGACCCAGCTCGCCCTCTCCTTCTTCATGAATTTTTCTCAAAAAATGGGGGAGATGTATTCGTCCTCCACACTACGACCCAGCCCGCCCTCTCCTTCTTCATGAATTTTTCTCAAAAAATGGGGGAGATGTATTCGTCCTTAACAATCCGACCCAATCCGCCCTCTCCTTCTTCATGAAATTTTCTTAAAAAATGGGGAAGATGTATTCGTCCTTCACAATCCGACCCAGCCCGCCTTCTCCTTCTTCATGAATTTTTCTCAAAAAATGGGGGAGATGTATTCGTCCTTCACACCCCGACCCAGCCCGCCCTCTCCTTTTTCATGAACTTTTCTCAAAAAATAGGGGAGATGTATTCGTCCTCTACATTACAGAACAAGCCCGCCTCAACCGGGGGCTCTTGCTAAATCGATGGACCAGCTCGAGGACGTACAAAACGCCATGTCTCACCCAACCAAAGGGATTATCCACCTGAAGTTCACTAAGCTATCCATCACCAACCATTCCAGTCTTTATCGTTTTCGTCTATCCTATCTACCAATACTCTGACGAAATCGAGGGGAGAACACTATACTACACCTGCGAAGGACTACCTAAACCTTCACTGTTTGCTCCTGCGTAGGGCTACCTAAGCCTTTAACTTTTGTTTCTTTGGTAAAATTATCTAAACCTGTAAATACCCCTTCATTATAACACAACACTCAAAACAAAAACAATCGAACACATCACATTGTATGACCTGGCCAGTCATACAATACATCGCACACCCCCTAGTGGGTATCAGACTGAGCAACCCTCAGCAAGTTATAAGCGCTAAATCCGAACCTTGTCTCGCAATAACGTATTAAGGCATATGACAAACGCTATCGACAGCTGAAACACTCATTCTACATTTGAACATTCGATCCCTCGAATAAAGTATGTTATTTTAAACAATTTATCTTAATGACAAAGCATATATCGATCTTAGCTGGCAAACACACGTGATATCATTCCAGCAAATATCACTACATCTAGAAAGGATCTTAAAATAAACTCACCTCGAAGCGGATGCTTAGAAGCAACAGGCAAAGACATAAACTGAAACTCCAACACAAATTAAATAAACTTAAAGGTTCTGGGTTAAAGCTTCACCCCTCCCCAGGCACCAAATTCAAGTTCACATAACATCCAAAAGAGTTCTTAAAAAAAACAAAACGCAAACAAGATGAGATGGAGGATTTTCTAGGCGTGCGAGTCTTGGCCGGCTTCATTGTCTCCATCCCCTCTGGGGGCTTCTTTTCGCAGAACAACTCCGACTTCTCTGATGCGCACCGCGACTTTGACCACCTTGTTAAGAGCTCCTCCCACATCGCATCGAGCCCTCGACCTCCTCCTTTTCAGTCTCCTCCTCAGCCATAACCTCTTCCTCGTTCCCTCTGACGACAGCCTCTTTAACAGGGTTCAGAGATGGGAGATTCGTACCGTAAGGATTGATGTCTACATCTGGGTTGGGTTATGAGGGCTTGCTCAGGTCGGACCCAATGGGTGTCGCCATCCAGTCCTTCTCCATGTTCAGCTCCTTGAAATCTAGCATAGCTAGCTCCTCGTTGAACCCACCCAGGTCATTTTCCAAAATCCTTCTGCTCCGTCTCCAGAGTGGTCACCCCCTCTCTCAAAAGCCTAATAACCTCGAGATTACACTTAATCTGTTCCACCTACATTAACTTCTCCTGATACACCCGTTCATTTGCAACCTTCCCTTTCACCTGATCCATCTTCCTGACGAACTGTGCTGTCATCTCGTCTTCCTTCTCTTTAAATTTCTGCTTCATCCAGTCATCCATATCCTTCATAAGGCCATAGAAGCCACCTCCTTCTTCAAATCCTTCTTAGCCTTGTCTTGATGAGCCACCTCCGCACTCAGCCTTTCTACATCCTTCTTCCTTAGATCCTCCAGTTTGACTACCTCAGCCATCAACCTACTATTCTCATCCGTGAGCATTTCCACCCGCCTCACTGCAATTTTCAATTTGGTGATAGCCTTATCAACTCTCGCTGTCACATCCTCGATCAATTTGATCCCAGATTTCTTCTTCGCTCTCCTCAGCTCATCATCCAAAACCCCTACCATTCAATTAGCTAGAGCCGCGGTCTAGGAAAAGCAAGTTACACATCAATCAAAACAGGAGCCAGCTTTCAAATCGCGAAACAAAAAGAAAATTGAAATGAAAATCACAACAACCATACCTCAGCATGGGAGCGAGCCCAGTCAGCATATTCCTTCTGAATAGAAAGCAACCTATGATCATAAACTTTAGGACCGCCTAGGCGAAGTTTAGACATCAGCTTTGCACAAAGGTCCCCTTTTTTCCACCATGGGAGACTGATTCGGCCAGGAGAAGCTGAACACGAATCCGCCATGATTATGAACACCGACTGGGGATGTCTCCTAAGTGCGAGCCCTCTTCTCCGAGGGAGCATCAAGGTGGCGAGTGTTGCGCCGGATCGGAGGGAGATGGGATGATTTCTTACTGGAACCTACAGCCTTCTCCCGATACTGATCACCGCGGAATGAGTTAGAGACCTCAATAGGGTCCACCTCCATGGAAGCCTGATCCTTGGGAGTCTTCGCCTCCTGAGCAGCATCGAGTCCTGCCGAGCCGGGTGCCCCCTAAGAACTTTTCAATTTGCGAGCTTCACGATATGGGATGGCATTCTTCATAGTGACAGACAAACACTGAGACGGAGCACCTGCAGCAAACCACACATCAAATGCCACGCAACTCTAACAGACCGAAATAAAACCTGAAAAAACCACTTACTTATGGATGATTCAGATAACGGTTTTAGTGGCAGCCAGTTGCGGGATATTATTTCCCCGTCGAAGGTGTTCCAGTTGTTCAGCCAATTGCTCCTGAGAAGTTTCTAATTCTTCAGATATTCACCGGAAGGATCCTCAACCTGAGTCTGATGCGGGACTGACAAACACCCAAATAAGAAAGAAAAGGAAACCCAGTCAGAAAAAAATGCCCAAAAATCAACCAACATGAAAAAATAAGATCAGAAACAACCAGAAAGTATCAATCTAACAAAAAAAAGCAAGGGCACGTAGGATTTAGTTTTAAGAAAGAAAAAGAGGGGATTCACACCAATCTCCCTAGTCCAACAAGACTGTAGATCGCTAGGACTCGTAGTCCCAAAATAGAGATGATTAATTTCAAGGAAAAAGTAAAATTGCTCCCATTCAGTTTTGTCTTTAGGGGCTTGACCGATTGTGTACCCTTGGTTGGGTTTATTGGCTAGGTACCAACGGCCACCCTTCGGTCCCCTCTTTGCATACGTGGCAACCTCGAGCATATCACAACTTAGTTCAAAGCGATTCTCCCTCGCCTAGAACATCAAGAAAATCGCATATCGGACCCCTTTAGGCATCAGCAGGCATAGAGCCCTCCCTCGGCGACGCAAGTACCAAAACAACAACTCGAGAACTAGAAAACACAATCTACAGGTCTTGAAAAAGATCTCGTAGACCGTGACGAATCCCAATGAGGGATTGTTTGGAAACTGACCCGGATCGGTGATTAAGAACCTGACATCATACGGGAGATCAAACTGCTCCCAAAGCGTTCTCACAGACATAGGAGATGAGCGAGAAGAAGAGAAAGCTATGATTTGCGGAGCCGCAACCACCCTGGACCTCGCGCCGGAAACGATGGGAGTTCCAACACTCGCACTGGCCACAAGATGCGATGACGAGCTTCTGCTCTGGGAGCAAAGCGCCAGTTGTCTCGACATAGCGGAAGAACCGAGATGGGAGAGAAATTAGAAGAAGTAAAGTAGAAAGGGAATGATAATCCAAGAAGATTTGGAGACAAATCAAAGAAGAAGAGAACGGATTGAAAGGGGGAATAGCAAACCCTAGCAGAAATTAAAGAAAGATGAGGAATTGGTTAATTGTACCTTAGGTTTCGTAAAGAAAGAGAAGGAGTGGACGGTTGAATGCATAGTAGGGAGACGGTTCCAAACGCTTGAGGAGATAGAGAAGAGCAGCGGTAACTGCCGCGAAGAATGCAAAACCACCTTTTGTAGGCGTAATCATGACACTTTTGAAATTAAGATTTCCTCAACCGAAATCATAACAAATCGACAAAACAATGCTAGATCTTTGGGAAAAATGAAATTATCCGGTTCAACACGAAAAATTAAAATGCATATGTGACAACCATATGTAAATGCGTGCACATCTGAATAAGAATGACAAATGGAGATCATTGTGAAGCAGACAATCTCGAGTTGAATTTCCACCAATCTTCGAAGGTCACCCAACTCGCTAAGCTCATAGGGAGACCTAGGGGTTAATCTGTTGGTGTCAAAACTCCCTCAGCATGATTTTACTTTAACTAGTGTCACTTTCCGGATAACGGCTGAGCATGTACTATGGCGCATGAGAATTCACCCAGTAGATCTCTACTTAGGCGTGAAAAGTGAGCGATCGAATACTCAAGTCGTAGACGACCTGAGGAGAAGGTGAGCACGAGCTGAGCAAATGAAGACTAAGTCGTGACAGTTCCGAGATAGGAGGAAGACACCGAGATTGTAGGCCCAACAACCCGAGAAGATCGGAACAACCCGGACAAGACGGGGGAGGATATAAAGCAAGAAGAGAGAAAGGAAGCAGGGGGATTTTTTCTGGACTTTTAAAAACTAAGATTTGGCAATTAGCTTGTTCTTCTGTATTGACATTATCGAGATCAATAGAAGATATATAATTTTCTTTCTTTCGATCTGAGTTTTTGTTGCGTCTTTTTCCTAATTTTGAAAAGAACAACGAATTCCTCATTGTGATAACTTGATAAAAATTCATTGTGGGTTTTAGCATCCACACAACGGCCAGGCCGAGGTCGCTAACAAAACAATCTTGGACATACTAAAGAAGAGACTAGACGCCAAAAAAGGTGTATGGGCAGACGAATTGGAGGGGATACTCTGGTCTTACCGAACGACACCCATAAGAGGAACCAACAACTCACATTTTTCTTTAGTGTACGGAACCGAGGCAGTAATACCAGCTGAGACCGAAGTCCCTAGCCTCATATTTGAGCTGGCACCCTAGAACACGGATCAAAATCATCAGATGCTTATTGACATAGCCAACATCGTTGACGAAAGGAGAGACCATGCGAAAATACTTTTGCAAAACTACCACAACGCTGCAGCACGATTCTACAACAAGAAGATCAGGAAGAGACGATTTGCCGAAGGAGAGCTGGTGCTTCGGGAAGTCTTTCCCGCAAGAGCGGAAAAGAACGCAGGAAAGCTGGGAATCAAATGGGAAGGACCATACAGAATATCGAAGATCATCAAACCAGAGTGTACGAACTATAGGACACCGAAGGAAACGAGGAGAGACATCCTTGGAATGCTCAGCACTTGAAGAAATATTTTTGTTGCCGACTAGAAAATTCATTTTCCTTTGTTGTCACGCATAATTGTACTCTTTAAATTAGTGAACTATGACCTCGGCTTGATCCCCACCTCAGGGGTACGTAGGCAATTCCATTCAGGAATTCATCTATTGTTATTAATTATTTCGATTTCACACCCTTTCCTTTCCTTATTAATTTTTCTCAAAAAATGGGGTAGATGTATTCTTCCTTCACACTCCAACCCAGCCCGCCCTCTCCTTCCCTCATAATTTTTTCTCAAAAAATAGGGGAGATGTATTCGTCCTTTACACTCCGACACAGCCCGCCCTCTCCTTTCCTTATTAACTTTTCTCAAAAAATGGGGGAGATGTATTCGTCCTTTACACTCCGACACAGCCCGCCCTCTCCTTTCCTCATAATTTTTTCTAAAAAATGGGGGAGATGTATTCGTCCTTTACACTCCGACCCAGCCCGCCTTCTCCTTTCCTCATAATTTTTCCTCAAAAAATGAGGGAGATGTATTCGTCCTTTACACTCCAACCCACTCCGCTCTCTTCCTTCCTCATTAATTTTTCTCAAAAAATGGGGGAGATGTATTCGTCCATTACACTCCAACCCAGCCCGCTCTCTCCTCTCCTTATAATTTTTTCTCAAAAAATAGAGGAGATGTATTCATCCTCAATATTAAAGACCCAGCCCGACTCAATCGGGGGCTCTTGCTAAATTGAAGGACCATCTCGAGGACGTACAATATGTCATGTCCCACCCAACCAACGAGATTAACCACTTGAAGTTCACCAAGCTATCCATCACCAACCATCCTATTCTTTGTCGTTTTCACATATCCTATCTACCAATACTCCGACGAAATCGAGGGGAGAACACTATACTACACTTGTGAAGAACTACCGAAGCCTTCACATTTTTCTCCTACAACGGACTACCTAAGCCTTTACCTTTTGCTCCTGTGAAGAACTACCTAAGCCTTCACCTTTTTCTCCTGCGAAGGACTACCTAAGCCTTCACCTTTTTCTCCTGCGAAGAACTACCTAAGCCTTCACCTTTTGCTCCTGCGAAGGATTACCTAAGCCTTCAACTTTTGTTTCTCTGGTAAAACTATCTAAATCTGTAAATACTTCCTCATTATAGCACAAAACGAAAACAATCGAACACATCACATTATATGACCTGGCCAGTCATACAATACATTGCACACCCTCCCCCCCAATGGGTATCAACCTGAGCAACCCTCATAAATGTATAAGCACTAAAGTCGAGCCTAGTCTCGCAATAACGTATTAAGGCATATGACAAACGCTGTCAAAAACTGAAACACTCACTCCGCGTTTGAACATTCGATCCCTCGAATAAAGTATGTTAGTTTAAGCAATTTATCTTAATGAAAAAGCGTATATCGATCTTAGCTAGCAAGCACACGCGATATCATTCCAGCAAATATCACGACATCTAGAAAGGATCTTAATACAAACTCAGCTCGAAACATATGCTTAGAAGCAACAGGCAAAAACTCCAACATAAANACCCCCCCCCCCCCCCCCCCCCGGCACCAAATTCAGGTTCACATAACACGTCCAGTCCTTCTCCATGTTTAGCTACTTGAAGTCTAGCATAGCCGGCTCCTAGTTGAACCCACCCATATCATTTTCCAAATCCTTCTGATCCGTCTCCAGAATGGTCTCTCCCTCTCTCAAAAGCATAATCAGCTCGAGGTTACATTTAATATGTTCCACCTGCATTAACTTCTCCTGATACACCCTTTCATTCGCAAACTTCCCTTTCACCCGATCCATCTTCCTGGCAAACTGTGTCGTCATCTCATCTTCCTTCTCTTTAAGCTTTTGCTCCATCCAGTCATCTATATCCTTCATGAGGCCCGCCAGCTCCGTGGCCATGGAAGCCACCTCCTTCTTCAAATCCTTCTTGGCTTTGTCATGACGAGCCACCTCCGCACTCAGCCTCTCTACATCCTTCTTCCTTAGATCCTCCAGCTCGACTACCTCAGCCCTCAACCTAGTGTTCTCGTCTGTCAGCATTTCCACCCGCCTCATTGCAGTCTTCAATTTGGAGATAGCCTTATCAGCTCTCGCAGTCACATCCTTGATCAACTCAATCCCAAAATTCTTCTTTGCTTTCCCCAGCTCGAAATCTAAAACCCCTACCAGTCGGTTTGCTAGAGCCGCAGTCTAGGAAAAATAAAGCGCATCTCAATCAAAATGGAAGCCAGTTTCTGAATCGCAAAACAATATGAAAGTTGAAACGAAAAGCAGAATGATCCTACCTCGGCATGGGAACGAGTCCAGTCAGCGTATTCCCTCTGGACAGAAAGCGACATGTGGTCGTAAACTTTAGGTCAACCTAGGCGAAGTTTGGACATCAGCTCTGCGCAAAGGTCCCCGTCTTCCACCATGGAAGACTGGTTCAGTCAAGTAAAGCTGAAGACGAATCCGCCATGGTCATAAACACCGACTGGGGATGCCTCCAGAGTGCGAGCCCTTTTCTCCGATAGAGCCTCGAGATGGCGACCGTTGCGCTGAATTGGAAGGAGGCGAGACATTTTCTTGCTAGAGCTTACAGCCTTCTCCCAACGATGATTACCACAGATTAAGTCAGAGACCTCAATAGGGTCCACCTCCATGGGAGCATGATCCTTGGGAGTCTTCGCCTCCTGAGCAGCACCGAGTCCCGCCGAGCTGGGGACCCCCTGGGAACTTTTCAGTTTGCGAGCTTCACGGTATTGGATGGGATTCTTCATAGTGACACACAAACACTGAGACGGAGCACCTGCAGCAAAACCACACATCAAACATTACGCAACTCTAACGGACCAGAAGAAACCTAAACAACTACTTACTTGTGGATGATTCAGATAGTGGTTCTAACGGCAGTCAATTATGGGACATTCTTTCCCCATCAAAGGTGTTCTAGTTATTCAGCCGATTGCTCCCGAGAAGTTTCTAATTTTTCAGATATTCAGCAGAAGGATCTTCAACCTGAGTCAGATGCGGGATTGACAAAAACCCAAATAAGAAAGAAAAGGAAAACTAGTTAGCCAATAATTTCCAATAATTAAAGTGCTCCCAAAGCGTTCTCACAGACGTAGGAGATGAGCGAGAAGATAAGAATGTCATGATTTGCGGAGCCGCAGCCACCCTGGACCTTGCACCGGAAACGATGGGAGTTCTGACACTCGCAATAGCCGTTGGATAAGGGGGAACAGCAAACCCTAGCAGAAATTAAAGAAAGATGAGGAATGGGATAATTGTACCTTAGGTTGCATAAAGAGAGAGAACGAGTAGACGGTTCAATGCGTAGTGGGAAGACGGTTCCAAGCGCTTGAAGAGAGAGGGGAGAGCAGTAGTAACTGCCTCGAAGAATGCAAAACCACCTTTTGTAGGCATAATCATGACAATTTTGAAATTTTAAATTGGAGCATGCACCACGTGTTAGGAAAAATAACTGCAAGACTGTTGGGATTTCCTCAACCGAAATCACAACAAACCGACCTAACAAATGCTAAATCTTTGGGAAAAAACAAGATTATCCGGTTCAACACGAAAAATTAAATGCATATGTGACAACCATATATGAATGCGTACATATCTAAATGAGAATGACAAATGGAGATCATCTTGAAACAGACAATCCCAAGTTGAGTTTTCACCAATCAATATTTGAAGGTCACCCAACTTGCTAAGCTCATAGGGAGACCTGGGGGCTAATCTGTTGGTGTCAAAACCCCCACAGCAGGATTTTGCCTTAACTAGTGCCACTTTCCGGATAACGGCCAAGCATGTACTTAGGCGCAGGAGGAAATACTAAGTATATCTCTACCTAGGTGTGAAGGGTGAGTGGTCGAACACCAGAGTCGTAGACGACCTGAGGAGAAGGGGAGCACGAGCTGAGCAAACAAAGACTAAGTCTACCGGTTCCGAGATAGGAGGGAGACACCAAGATTGTAGGCCCAACAGTCCGAGAAGATCGGAACAGCCCGGACTAGATGGAGAAAGATATAAAGCAAGAAGAAATAGAGGAAAATGGGATGAGAATTTACTTTCCGAACTAATATTTAGCAATTAACTTGTTCTTTTGTATTCACATTTTTTGGAGATCAATAAAAATCTACTTTTCGTTCTTGCGATCTGAGTTTTTGTTGCGTCTTTTTCCTAATTTTTACAAGAACAACGAAATTCTCATTGATATAACTTGATAAAAATTCATTGTGGGTTTTGGCATCCACAAATCTCACATTTCTTGAGGATGATCAAGGAGTAGCCCAATTTAAAGATGATCACATATTAAAAGTTGTTGTGGACTACTTTACTTCACTTTTATCGTTTGTTAGTGAAGAGAGAGAAGAAGTAGTGAATAAATCTCTATCTCCCAAGATCACAGAAGCTGAAAATGATTTGCTTATAAGAGAAACTTCCTTGTTTGAAGTAAAAGAAGCTCTATTCTCCATCCACCCGGATAAAGCGCCTGGATCGGACGGTTTCTCGGCATCCTTTTTCCAATCTAATTAGGAGGTTTTGGGCGATAAGATAACAGCCGAGATCCAAGAGTTTTTTTATCTTCGAGAATGCTACCAAACTCTATTAACGAGACTCACATAAGACTAATAATGAAAATTCATGGCCTAAGAAGAGTCTCCGATTATAGACCCATAGCACTTTGTAACGTTTATTACAAAATTATCTCCAAGCTTCTCTCGAAGAGACTTCAACCTCTTCTTAACTCCTTAATCTTGGACAACCAGTCCGCGTTCGTAAAAGGAAGATCGATCTCGGATAATGTGCTAATTACTCACGAAGTCCTACACTTCTTAAAAAATTCAAAAGCTTCCAAGTACTGCTCAATGGCCGTCAAGACGGATATGAGTAAAGCTTATGACAGAGTTAAATGAGACTTTATTAGTCAAGTATTAAAGAGACTTGCTTTCCATGAGAGATGGATCCAATGGATTTCACAATGTATCTCTACGGTTTCATACTCATTTCTCTTGAACGGTTCGGTTAAAGGAAGAGTAATCCCTAAAAGAGGGTTGAGGTAAGGTGATCCTTTATCCTCGTACCTCTTTATTCTTTGTGGAGAAGTGCTCTCGGGACTTTGCAAGAATTCAAGAGGAAAAAGTGAAATAAAAGGAGTCAAAGTGGCCCGCAATTGTCTGCGTATTAACCATCTTTTGTTCGCGGATGATACTATGTTCTTTTGTAGAACCAACAAGCAAAGTTTAGAAGCACTCAAGAGTATCATAAGCCAATACGCAAGAGCTTCGGGCCAAACCATAAACTACCAAAAATCATCTATCTTCTTCTCGAGAAAAGCCCATTCATCCTTGAAAGATAGAGTTAAAAGAGATCTCCAAATTGGTAAAGAAGGCAGTCTTGAGAAATATCTCAGGTTACCGGAATTCTTTGGAAGAAGAAAGAGAGATCTCTTTACTAGCATAGTTGATAGAATAAAAGTCTCTTTCATGGTCTTCAAGGTTCCTCTCGACGGCCGGGAAAATGGTTCTACTCAAGAGTGTGCTCTCTACGATGCCATCTTTTGCGATGTCATGTTTCAAACTACCCATATCCTTATGCAACCGGATAATATCGGCTCTCACAAGATTTTGGTGGGACTCAAAAGCCGAAAAAAATAAAATGGTGTGGGTATCTTGGGAAAAGATGACTAAACCGAAAGGGCTTGGAGGCCTTGGGTTCAAAGATATACCAAGCTTTAATGATGCTATGCTTGTAAAACTTAGTTAGCGGTTATTAAAAGACCCCTATTATCTCCTAGCCCGAACTCTTCAAGGCAAGTACTGTCAATCTGAAAACATTTTGAACTGCTCGGCTCCGTCTAATGCATCTCACGGATGGCGGAGTATTCTCATCGGACGTGATCTCATTAAAAGAAATATGGGCTGGGCAATAGGGAACAGAGAAAAAATCAGAATTTGGGGAGACTACTGGTTAGATCACAATGAGCAGAAGAGACCCATCGGCCCAGCCAGCCAATAAAGCTGATGCAAACTTGACAGTTTCTTCATTGTTAAAACCAAACTCAACAGAGTGGGATCAGGAGAAAATCGACTCCCTGCTTCCGGAGTGGAAAATTGATATATTGAGTCTAAAACCAAGTAAATTTGGGGCTGAAGACTCTCTGATTTGGCTAAAATTAAATGATGGGATGTATTATACAAAATCTGGGTATATCACGGCTATAAACCAAGGAAACATTCGAAGGGAATGTTCAGCGGACTCTATCGGCTGGAATTCAACTATTTGGGCCTCGAAATGTCCAAACAAAATTAAACTTCTAATTTGAGAGCCAATCACAATTCCTTGCCGGTAAATGAGCTTTTATATGCTCATTCAATCTCTCAAAGTCCAATCTGCAGCCTCTGTGGTCTAGTTGAATCGATTAGGCATGTGATTTTTGATTGCTTCTATGCAAGAAAGGTATGGAATTATGCTCCTTTTTAAAATCTATTACAGGTTTCATCGGATGATTCTTTCCACACAAGCTGGAAATTAGCTTCAAAACTTGTTAGTCTCCCTCCAACAGGGATCAACAAATCTTCACTAGCAGCTTGGTTAGTGTGGTATCTATGGATTGCAAGGAACGCGAGAATTTTCTCTAATCGCTTCCTCTCGGCAGAAGACACTCTGGAGAAAGAAATACTAAATGCTCGTCAATGGCAAGAAGCTCAACCGACCATTACTCCTTCCAACCAAAGGCTTGCTTCGGTTCAAATGTCTTCACGCTCTGCAATTACGGTATGTCAATCTGATGCGGCCTGGTGTGCTTCTTCAAAAAGGGCAGGTATAGCAGCAATCATAAGACAACCTGAACTGAATCCTATATCACTAGCAAGAGTCGAGTATTTCTTAAAATCACCCCTGATGGCTGAGTGCATTGCAATTAGAGAAGCAGTAGAACAAACAACTTTCAGAGGAATTTCAAAGTTGATATTAGAAACAAATTCTCAATTGCTAGCCAAAGCGTATGCATCGAAGCGAAAAATCTCTGAAATCTATGGCATTTTCGAAGACATTAAGACATTAGCTTCAAGCTTCTCTCTTTTTTCTATTAAGTATATCCCTAGAGCTTCTAATGTTTCTGCGTATACACTAGCAAAACATATTCTTCATGAATATGCTTTGAACTGTTATTAATTTGAATGAATGAAAAATCTTTTCAACAAAAAAAAAGTTACAAGAATACATCAAATATATATAAATATAAAGTTAGCTACGAGACAAAAAATTGATCTTGTTGAAGGTTTGGGCAGCATGGTCAGAGACAACAGCACAAGGTTTCTCTAATGTTTTATTTTTAGATGCAGCAACGTTGAAGAACTTTTTGCATCTAACATTTTCATGGTTAAGGTAAAATCATATTCTATATAGAGAGATGTTATATATACAATTGTTAAAGAATATTAAGATTGATGTGATATTGAATATATAGGGAAATGTTGTATCGACTCCAGAACTTTCAGGAACTATTTTGCCAGGAATCACACGGAAAAGTATTATTGAATTACTTCATGATTTTGGTTATAAGGTATGATTATTGTCAATATTATATTACATTTGATTATGATTATAATGGGTGGAGGAATGTGTTGTTCCTCTTGAAGATCTTCTTGATTCTGAAGAAGTGTTTTGCACTGGTATAGCTTTAGGTGTACAAGTATTGCATCTGTAACCTTCAAAGACATAAAGTAATGTTTGATTATCCTTTCTTTTCAATAAAGTGAAAAACAAAAACATTTACATTACACAATAACTATATATTAGGTTCTAACCCGCGCTATGTGCGGGGTAAATGTTTCTTTTATATATTTTTAAAATTTTGGTTAATTTATTAGTTTTAAATGTAAGGTTTGCTTTTTGTTTATTTTTTTGTATATGATGTAATATGTGTATCGAGTAAGATAAACTAAAAAAATTGACTATGTAGTTTGACTATTTAAAATGTATGTTTTTGGTTTTTTGAATGATGTAATACGCACATTCCATTATCGTTATGTGTATAAAAATGCTGGTTAAAATTTTTCATAAGACTAATTTTATAATTTCACTAATTCTCATACGACATATATAATATTATTTTTTCAATATTTGCTTATGTGTGTTTTTTATTTTGTATATGATGTAATTTGGGTATTGAGTTAGATAACTACGTAAATTACTATGTAGTTCGGCTAATTAAAATGTATATTATGGTTTCTCGAATGAAGTAATACAAGCATTTCCTTATTGTTAAATGTATGGTTATACGTTTTCATATGACTAATTTATAATTTCACAACATATATATTTTTGACATTTGATAACATTGATCCTAAAACAATAATTCTTGCTAGCAATAGTTTCATTATTTTTATTTCCAAAATAAAAATATTTAATTATAATTCTTACTTTTAAACAAAAAAATAAAATTGAAAGTTTCATAAGAGAGTGAAAACATATATTCAACATTGCATAAGTCAATGTTCTGAAAATAACAATTATAATGTATAAATATTTAAAACATGTTTAACCCGTCATACAACATAAATATTAAAGTAATACTTATAGATTAAACATGTTTAACCTGTCATAACCCGTTAAACACGTTTAATCATATTCAGTTTATAAATTTGATTTAATTGAAAACCAAATTTAACCTAATAGTTTGTGATTGGATCTCGATTAAATCGGTTTATTGCACTTACTGCACCAAAATTGTGTGATATCGAAATGAATAATAAAATACATATATATAGGATTTGGAAATGAATGAAACTTACTTCAATTTCCGATGTGGGGTCTTAGTTTGTCATTTTAAGAGAAAATACTATATTTAAAATTTTAAATAAATACTTATTGATTATTTTGGAAACTAATTAAATTTAGAAATCTGTAATCAAAATCTCAAACAAATATGATATGTCGAACTTAACTAACTTCCATAAGATTTTGGTTAAATACCTAATTATGTTTGCAAATGGAAACTTGAATCGATTTGATTTGATATAAAATCATCAATTTAATAGATAAGTTTCATAATTAATCTAACAAATTCATTAATTAAAATATCCAAAAATTATGGTATCTCGAAAATATCTACTTTTCATTAGTTTTGGATATATATTTATTTTATTTATATTTAGTCAACTTCTATAACTAAAATATCTAACAAATTACTAATATAATAGCTAATTTCATAATTAAATTATCTAACAAGTCCATTATTAAAATATCTAACAAATATGGTGTTAAGGATATTTAGGATCAATCACATATTCGATTGCTTATGTCAAGGACTCTGTTTCCTTATTCATACTCATTCCCTGTATATATAGTGTATATTACAATTACAGTGAACAATAAGAGGCTCAATTATATTACATGGTATCAGAGCCTTTAGATCTAAAACCCTAAAAAATATATAAAAAAATATTTCACTCAGCCGTCATCTCCTTTCTCACTTTATTTTTCCTTTCAATGGCTAACACAACTGCCGAGCAAATTGATGCCTCTTCCACAATCATTCTCAATGTCACAATGACCAACATCACCAGACTTACCCCTTGAAACTACATGATGTGGCGACGTCAGGTTCACGCCCTACTCGACGGCTATGATCTCGCTGGACATCTCGACGGATCGGATGTTCCTCCTCAAACTGTTGTCATCAATGGACAGACAGTTTCAAATCCAAGCTTCACCCTGTGGAAACGCCAGGACAAGCTTCTTTACAGTGGCTTACTTGGAGTCATATCTATCCCTGTACAACCTCTGGTATCTCAAGCTACCACCACTGCTGACATATGGAAGACTCTTGCAAACACCTATGCAAAACCAAGTCGGGGACACATCAAACAACTCAAGCAACATCTCAAACTAGTTCACAAAGGTACCACAACGATTGATGAAAACCTTCAAACGCTTACTGTCAAATTTCATCAACTCTCGCTGCTGGGAAAAGCACTTGAGCATGAAGGTCAACTAGACTGCATCTATAATGGACTCCCTGATGAGTACAAATCCGTTGTTGATCAACTTGAAAGCCGTGAAATTCCACCTTCAATTCCAGAAGTTCATGAGAAACTGCTCAATCACGAAGCCAATCTTCTCATTGCTGCCACTGTTGTCAGTCTTGTCACTGCAAACGTCGCAAATACCCGCTCTCGCAGCTACCCCGCACGTCTGTCTCAGCGATCTCATTCTCAGCATTCCTCAAGTCAGCAACAATCTGTCCAGTCCACTAATCCCTACTATCACAACAACAACAACAGGTCTGACCATTTCAGACCATCTCGTGGATATCAGGGCCAGTGACAGCTTTGTAGTGTGTATGGTCACAGTGCGAAGCGTTGTCCTCAACTTCTGGGACAGAACAATTCACGTTCCTCTACTCCCTGGAAGCCTCGTGCAAATCTGTCAACGAACACATCAAAAAACAGTGATTGGTTACTTGACAGTGGTGCAACACATCACATGACAAATGATCTAGACAACCTTGCTGCTCATCAATCCTACAATTGTGAAGATTCAATCCTCATTGGTGATGGTTCGGGTCTTGCAATTACGCATACTGGTTCATTATCCTTACCCACCTCTCAAAAACTTCTTTCTTTACCTAATACTCTTTGTGTTCCCCATCTTCATAAGAAGTTGATATCCGTTTATAGACTCTGTAAAGCTAACAATGTTTCTTTCGAATTCTTTCCCTCTCATTTCCAAGTGAAGGATCTCAAGTTGGGGTCTCAGCTGATCAAAGGCAGCGTTGATGGCGAGTTGTATGTGTGGCCGAAGTTCCAAGTATCTCCTTCATCCTTTCATGCGGCCTCAAATACAACTGTTTCTCTAGATGAGTGGCACAACCGCCTTGGTTATTTGGTCAACTGTTTCTCTCAGTTTTCTTTACCATTTCGCAAGTCTGTAACGTCAAACACTTTATGTGTTGACTATTCAATCAATAAAAATCATCGTCTTCCTTTCTTTGAAACATCTATTGTCTCCAACAGACCTTTGGAATATGGTTTTACTGATCTTTGGTCATCTCCAGTCACGTCTACAGACAATTACAAATACTATTTGGTATTAGTCGATCATTATACCAGATATTCATGGCTCTACTTACTTCAAAGAAAGTCTCAAGTAAAAGATGTTTTTGTACCTTTTAAAGCACTGGTGGAAAACAAGCTTGGCACTCGCATTTGTAACTTGTACTCCGACAATGGCGGCAAATTTCAGGCCCTGAAACCGTTCCTTGCTACCTCTGGAATCTCTCACCTCACACGCCCAAACACAATGGTATTTCCGAAAGGAAGCATCATCACATAGTCGAGATGGGAATGTCCCTGCTATCTCACGCCAAACTTCCAACGAGCTATTGGTCCTACGCATTTTTTACTGCCGTATACTTGATCAACCGCTTACCTACACCAGTACTACATCAAGACTCTCCCTTCCACAAGTTATTTCAGTCATCACCCAATTATCTCAAACTAAGAACTTTTGGATGTCTTTGCTTCCCTTGGATACGTCCATACAACAATCATAAACTGGAGTTTCGATCACAACCGTGTGTTTTTCTTGGGTACTCTTTATCACAAAGCGCTTACCAATGTCTGGAACCAATCTCTGGACGGATTTTTGTATCTCGTCATGTCCAATTTGATGAAGCCGTCTTTCCCTATCCGTCGCTTCTTCCTCACCAATCCACCACCGATAACTCTCACACCGAAGCATCTCCACCATCGCAATCACCACAACGAATTTCGGTCCACATACCACTTGCTTCAACACCGCCTGATCACTCAACACCAACTTCAGCTCCTTCTCTGCCAATGAATCACGGTGAGTCTTTGACATCTTCCTCTCCTTCTCTATCTCGTTCTTTACAGTCTGATGAAGAGAACGATTTAACCTCAGCCCACCAAAACACACATCTCTCTAATTTAGGCCCACCACCTGATATCTTATTTGAGCCCATTAACCCACAACCTACTCAGCCCACCATTCTCGAAACACTTTCTACTTCCCAGGCCCAGCCCAATTCGCCTACACCTCATCCCTGTTCTTCCTCGCCTTCACCGATAATCCCTTCTCTGATTCCTCAACCACCACGAAATTTACACCAAATGCAAACTCGCCACAAAAACAACATCCTCAAGCCAAATCCAAAATACAATCTAACTACTTCCCTCAAGTGCAACCTCTCCACCGAACCCAGAACCGTGAACCAAGCAATTCAAGACCCGATTTGGCGCAATGCTATGGCTGTTGAAATTGACGCTTTTGCAAAGAATCAGACTCTCCAGCTTGTTCCACGTCGTCCTAATCAACATATTGTTGGGTGTAAGTGGATTTTTAAGCGCAAATACTCTTCTGATGGTTCATTGCACAGATATAAAGCGAGGTTAGTCGCCAAAGGCTACACTCAACGCTTTGGTCGCGACTACACTGATACGTTCAGTCCGGTCATAAAAGCCACTATGATTCGTCTTGTTCTCAGCATCGCATTATCTAAAGCATGGTCATTTCAGGGAACGTTGCGTGATGAAGTTTACATGGAGCAGCCACCGGGATTTGTCGATCCAGACAAACCAGATCATGTGTGTCTTCTTCGCAAGGCTATCTACGGCCTTAAACAAGCTCTGCGAGCCTAGTATACTGAGTTGAAGAACTACCTGCTTCATCTGGGATTTCAGAACTCGCTAGCTGATACATCTTTGTTTATTTTATCAACTGGCTCGGTTCTGATTTATTTTCTAGTCTATGTGGATGACATTCTTGTCACAGGAAATGATGTCGCTGCGATCTCTAGCCTCCTGCAACAGTTAGGAACCAGATTCTCAATCAAAAATCTCGAAGCTCTCCATTACTTTTTTGGTGTTGAAGCTCAAAGAACGTCACACAAACTTCACTTATCTCAACGTAAGTACGTGACTCGTCTTCTTTACAAGCACAACATGACAGCCACCAAACCAGTTACAACCCCCATGATCACAAGTCCGAAGCTTACTCTAGCCTCCGACCAACCTCTCTCGGATCCCACTACTTATCGGCAACTAGTTGGGAGCCTCCAATATCTTGCCTTTACTCGTCTTGACATCAGCTATGCCGTCAATCGCTTATCTCAATATATGCATCGGCCAACTGAAGAACATTGGCAAGCAGCCAAACGGATTCTACGTTACCTTGCTGGCACATTGACTCATGGTATCTATTTCTCGGTTCATAATCATATCTCTCTTCATGCTTTCTCTGATGCAGACTGGGCCGGTGATTCCCACGATTATGTCTCTACCAATGCCTATATCGTCTACCTTGGCCGGAATCCAATCTCCTGGACAGCAAAGAAACAAACTAGTGTAGCAAGATCATCTACCGAAGCCGAATATCGAGCTGTTGCTAACACTGCCTCTGAACTCCAATGGATTTGCAACCTTCTAACCGAGCTTCACATCAGCATTCCCGGCCCTCCGACAGTTTATTGTGATAATGTGGGCGCTACGTTCTTATGTGCCAATCATATATTTCACACTCGCATGAAACATGTGGCCATTGACTATCATTTCATTCGCGGTCAAATTCATTGCAAGGAACTACGAGTGTCACATGTACACACCAGGGATCAACTTGCCGACGGCTTAACAAAACCTACCCCGGTTACGATTTCACGAACTTCGAAGCAAGATTGGAGTGGTTTTTCCCCCTCCATCTTGAAGGGGCATGTTAAGGATATTTAGGATCAATCACATATTCGATTGCTTATGTCAAGGACTCTGTTTCTTTATTCATACTCATTCCCTGTATATATAATGTATATTACAATTACAGTGAACAATAAGAGGCTCAATTATATTACATATAGTATCTTGAAGATACCCAACTTTTTCGGTTATACATTTTTCAAAAAAAAAAATTAGTTAACTTCCATAACTAAATTATTTAATATCTAACAAAATCTTTAATTAATATTATTGTAATTATATCCGAAAATTTATAGTGTAGGATATACAAAATTAAATTAAGTCAACAAAATATTTTCAAATTTAAATATTTAGAAAAAAAATTATCACAAAGCTGAATATTTATTTATATTTAGCTGAATATTTTAAAAAAATATATTTCTTTAACAAATAAAGATATATATCAAAAAAATCAAGATAATTAATGACATGATTAATATATTGTTAATAAATATATTAAAAAAATATCTTAAATTAGAAATCCAAATCTAACAATAAAAGATATGAAAACTATAACGAATTTTAAAAACTTGTAATGAAGTATTCTTGAAAAACAATTAAGTTTATTAGGATTTATGGAAAAAAACTTGAGAGACAATTAAGAAATTTAACCTAAATTTTAAAATAAATCAATTAATATATTATTAATCTAATCGTTAAAATAAAATATTAATAACTAAAATAAAACAAAAAATTTTTGTGGGATTCGATCCCACGTTTGTACCATTGAGAGCAATATTACAACAATTTGGCTCTCCGGTAAAGACAGAGCTTTATTCATTGTTTCTTTATCAATTCGTTTGTTTATATAATATAGAATATTTTCGGGTTAAGTCCGACCCGAACTAAAGTCCGCGCGTTTTTGTTTTTTTGGACAAAAATGATCTTAAAAACAAACAATCTCGAGACTCGAACTCAAGACCATTCAGCCAAATTGATTAATTTGGTCGATTTTGTCCCTCNTTTTTTTTTTTTTTTTTTTTTTAAATCTTTTATCCCAATAGCAATCTTTGTAAATATCTTACTTATTTTGACTTCCTAACAAAAATGTACTTCTAAGTAAAGATACCACTGTTCGAATGAGGATTTTGTTTTGTTTTTTATATAAGTTTATTAATGAATTTGTCGTGATTTTATTTTTGAATTCAGGACTGGTTTGAAAATAGGAGAAAAAACATTGGATGCAAAGCTCTTTGCAACATTAACGGATATCCAGATGGGTCGGGTTGAAGATACAAAGGGATGGACGGTAGATATTGACCGATGCCACCATGGATAAATCTCGAAGCTGCTTCTTTGACGTCGACAAACTATAGAAACACTTGAAGATATCTCTCGATTTCTGTTTAAGTCATATTATATCATGTCATTGTGATGTATTTATGAAATTTGTAAGAATCTTGCAATCAAGAATATTACTCTCATGAATAACAAGAATTATATTTTTCATAATATGACCATGAGAAAAGTTAAGTATTATTCCATCATATGTCGTCTGAAATTAATCCACAACTATCTCATGTTTTTCATGTACTGTTTTGAGTTCTTTTCCATCCCACAAATCTCTCCTCAAAGAACATTACTCTCATGAATAACAAGAATTATATTTTTCATTATTTGAATGAGGATGATGATGTGAGTGTGAAGGCACAAGAGGAAGAGGATGAGAATGTCGATAGAATGATTTTAAGGATTCTCATGGAAATTTTAGATATTTATGATCCTACAAAATGGGAAAAATTTTATCAGCATCTTAAAGATTTTATGGTTAAAAATTGACCTAGACCAAGACACGAATTGGCTAACATTTTACCAGAAATGAGATCGGTGGTGGCTTGTGTTTTCAAAAACAATAACAAAGTATTATGCTTTTGTTCTAAACTATTCATTAAAATAATTTTTGCTAGTCAATTAGCATCTACATGCTTAAAGGATTGGAAACACATTTTGGAGGCACTTTAAACACATGAAACAAGTCATTATGATGTGTACATGAGTCAGTGAATAGTATTGGGGCTAATTGGGTCTTTCAATTGTTGTCAATAGTAGATTAACGTTTGTGTATATTGAGATGTATAAAGCTGTTGTAAAAACATTGAGACAACTTAATCAAACCTATGATATGTTTTTGTCTATTTGGTTTGACTTGGTATCAGCCTCCAACCTATACTTTTTAACATGTTGTTGCTCAATTTTCAGATCTATTATATTTTCTACTTCGTTCTCAATGACAGAGCCTGCAACTACTGTTCGTCGCACGATTTCTCCTTATGATTTAACTTCGAGTGATAATCCTGGTATTCTCATCTCTAAATCATTGCTTAAGGGTCCCAACTACGATGAATGGCTGCCAATTTTAAACTAACTTTAAAATCAAGGAAGAAGTTTGGTTTCGTCGATGGAACCATTCCTCAACCGAATGACAACTCACCTGAATTTGAAGACTGGACTGCAAATAATACTCTCATAGTTTCATGGATGAAACTCACTATCGATGACAATCTTTCATCGACTTTATCGCACATTGATGATGCTCATTCTCTCTGGGAACACATTCAAAAATGTTTTGGGCTCAAGAACGGTCAACGTGTCCAAAGGCTCAAGACGGATCTTGCTAATTTCCGACAAAAAGAACTTGTTATTGAGTCTTATCACGGGAAAATAGTTCAACTCTAGTGCAGTCTTTCTAATTACCAACAAGCAAAGACAACGGAAGATATTCGCAAGGAAAGGGAAGAGGACAAGCTTCATCAATTCCTTACGGGATTAGATGAAACGGTTTATGGTTCGGTTGAATCCTCTTTATTGTCTCGTGTGCCTTTACCAATTCTGGAAGTTTCCTACAACATCTTAATCCAAGATGAAGAATCTAAATCAATGGGAAGGCTTCACGATGACAAACCAGATGTTGTAAGTTTCGCGAATCAGTTTGTACCTGGTCCTTTGTAGTCTTCTTCAGCACATGGTTTTACTGTCCAGTGCACTAACTATGGACGCAACGGGCACTTAGTCGAGAACTGTTTTCGGCTCCTTGGTTACCCACCGTGGTATGAAGAGAAACCAGTGAAACAAACCAACCAGCCTCGCAATGCTCAGTATGCTCATCCGTCTCAGACCAATTCTCGTACACGTTCTGGTCAATCCTCCGGTTCTTCGTGCATCACTCCAACTTCTTCGCATCATGTTGATGTGCGTAATTATCAACCATCGTCTGGTCTAACTGCTTCAGACATACTTGGTATTAGTGGTCTCACAAATGATCAGTGTAATACTCTGGTTCAGCTGTTGGACGAACGTAATTCAACTCAATCAGCTTGTTTAACAGGTAAGAACTTCATTGAATCGTAGATTTTTAACTTTGATGCGTCAAATCATATGACTGGTTCTATTGATTTTTCGTGATCCTCCTACTGAAATGTTATTTGTCCCAATTCGTTTACCAAATGGAACTTACACAACTTTGAGGAATCATGGCTCAGTAATTCTCGGCCAATTGATTTTGCATAATGTGTATTATGTTCCCGGGCTTTGTTGTCACCTTATCTCGGTCTCTTAACTTACCAGAGACAGTGGATTTTGTTCCAATTTACTGATCAAATTTGTGTGATTCATGATCGCATACCCTCGACGTTGATTGGAGCGGGTAGACAGTTTGATGAACTCTATTTTCGAAGGCAACTGAAAATAGCAGCGACGATTAACACCGTTGACAGCGATACTAGTGATCTGTGGCATCGAAGATTCGGTCATCCATCTTCCAAGGCCTTAGAGATGCTTAATCTTTCTAATTTTCATTATAATGTTTTTGATTCCAGAACTTGTGACATTTGTTTACGGACTAAGCAGACCCAAGATTCGTTTCTGATGAGTATTACTAAGACAATTAGTTGTTTTGAATTGATTCATTGCGATCTTTGGGGTCCATATCGCACATCGACTTTATGTGGTTCTCACTATTTTTTAACCATTCTTGATGATTTTTCACAGGCTATTTGGATTTATCTTTTACCGTCTAAACAGCAAGCTCCTGAACATCTCAAAAAATTCTTGACTTTGGTTGAACATCACTTTCTAAAACGGGTGAAAATTATTCGTAGTAATAATGGTTCCGAATTTTTTTGCCTCCGCGATTTATTTGCTCAACACAGTATTATCCATGAGACATCTTTTGTGGGCACTCCACAACAAAACGGGCATGTAGAATGCAAGCACATGCACATTATCAATGTTGCCCGAGCTCTGCGTTTTCATGCTTCACTTCCTATTGAATTTTGGGGATATTGTGCACTTACGACAGGGTATTTGATCAACCGAACTCCGACTAAAACTCTTAATGGGAAGACACCATATAAGATCATCTACAACTGATCACCTATCATCTTTGGATTTTTGGTTGTGTTTGTTACGTTCATAATCAACGTTATGGAAAGGATAAATTTTCATCTTGAAGCAACAAATCAATTTTCATTGGATATTCATTTGCTCAAAAGGGATGGAGAGTATACAATCTTGATACAAGAGAAATCACAGTTTCCAGAGACATTGTCTTCCTTGAAACAGATTTTTCTCATACACTAGTTGCTTTTGATCTGCACACATCATCAGAGACTCCTCTTGGGCCTTCTCATATCTATCATGATGATGATAACTTGTTCTTCCCACACGTCCAGCCTGTTCCTATACAGTTTGATGATGATATGAATCTCAATACTGCTTCACCAGCTCCTATGGTTTCAACAAAATCTGTTACTGTCTCCATCCCTTTTGAATCATCTACCTCATCCGGTTTACAAGAACCAGACTCCACTGCTGCTGATTCTGCAGTACTGCCTACGGTGCCACTTACTGTCTCTGTTCCGAGTTATGCACCTCAATAGGAACTGGGTCGTGGTCACAAAACCATAAGACAACCAAAAAAATTGGTAAACTATGTTACTCACGTGCTACATTAGTCTCACCCTCTGTACCCTATTCACAAAATTATTTCTAATTCCCGGTTCTCTGCTTCTTACACTGTTTTTGTCAATGATGTCACATCTATATAAAAACCTCGCCATTACAAGCATGATGTTCTTCATGATCATTGGCGACAAGCAATGAAAGATGAGATTGATTCTTTAGAAGCAAATGCGATATGGACAGTTAAGCCGTTACCTATCGAAAAAAAAAAGCGCTCGGTTGTAAATGGGTATATAAAGTTAAATTGAAAGCAGGTGGTTCTCTTGAGAAGTATATATCTCGATTAGTTGTCTCAAGAAATCATCAAATCAAAGGTGTAGATTACAAGGATACTTTTGCTCTCGTCGCTAAGATGGTAACCGTTCGCATATTCTTGCAACAAGTAGCATCTTTAGACTAGGAAGTACATCAAATAGATGTACACAACGTCTTATTACATGGCGATCTTTCCGAAGAGGTTTGCATGAGATTTCCCCTGGGTTTTCGTAATGCTGCAGATAACCGAGTCTGTAGATTAAGGAAATCTTTATACGGCTTGAAGCAGGCACCCCGATGCTGGTTTTCCAAGCTCAATAGTGCACTCCAACAATATGGTTTCAACCAAAACCAGTCCCGTCACTCTCTTTTTACATACAACATGCATTATGTTCGTTTATATGTCTTAGTATATGTCGATGATTTGAAAGTTATTGGAAATTCAACCGCTCATGTTTTCATACAAAGGATCTTGGGGCTCTTCGCTATTTTCTTGGCATTTAGGTAATTCGGAACCCTACTGGAATATATCTTTGCCAACAAAAATATGCACTTGACATAATTGCAGAAACCGGTTTATTAGCGTCAAAACCAGTGTCATTCCCGTTAGAGAAAAATCATTGTCTTCAACTCGCAAATGGTGATGATTTCGCAGAGCCTTCACGTTATAGGAGACTCATTGGTCGGCTTATATATCTAAGTGTCACCCCACCAGAATTTCTTACTCAATTCATCTCCTATCTTAGTTCATGGTTGCACCGAAGATACAACACTGGAACGCAGCTCTACATTTGGTAAAGTATTTGAAACATAATCTGGGACAAGGAATTTTACTTCGTGCTAATGCTCCTTTAGTACTCTCAGCATGGTGCGACTCCAATTGGGCTGTTTTCCGCTTACTCGTCGGTCTGTTACAGGTTGGTTTATACAGCTTGGTGGATCATCAATCTCCTGGAAAACCCAAAAACATGATGTCATCTCAAGATCCTCAGCTGAAGCGCAGTACCGACCAATGGCGGATACCGTTTGTGAAATTCTTTGGTTAAGGGACTTACTGCCAGCTTTGAATATTTCATGTACTGATGTTATTTCTCTTCATTTGAACAACCTTTTGGCTATTAATCTCGCCACTAATCCCGTCTATCATGCAAGAATGAAGCATGCCAGTTTGGATTGTCATTTTATACGTGATGAGATCAAACGAGGTACCATCATCACCAAAAATTTCTTTACACAATCACAACTTGCAGATATCATGACAAAGGCTCTTGGACGAAAGGTGATAAGAATGTTAACTGACGAGATCAAAGATATGATCATCAAGAAAATTAAGTGTGCAAAATACGTCTCTGTCATTCTAGATTGTAATCATGATGGTAGTCATATCATGGAAAACATGAAAAAATGATATTGATATCTCATTAAATCTAGTAAAGGTAGAAGAATTTTTATAACATTTGTGAAAGTTGACAATACAAACTGAGAAAGACTATTTCGTGGGATTAAAGATGTGTTGATTGCTTTTGATTTTAGTATTGATGATGTCGGGGATCAAAATATGATAATGGATATGAAAAGAAAACATAATGGAGTGCGGAAAATATTTTTTGATGCTAATATATGTGCTATTAATACACCATGTGGATACGATAGTCTTAATCTTTCATTATGTGGATTGGTGACCATGCCTACTAAATCAGTATCTTTCTTTGGGATCATACAATGCATTTATCGCTTATATTCATCTTCCATTAAGCGATAGAAAATACTTAAAGATATGGTGGGAAGATTAAGAGTAAATTTTTAAAAATTTTCAGAATCCTTGCGAAATTCATGTTGCAAGCTTCACAGCAATAAGATTTCAAACTCCACATATAATAAATGCCTTATTTTATATAGCATAAACTAGTGATAAGTACAAAGTGATGTTGAGTGGCATGCCACAATTAAAACACATGGGATTGGAAGATATGGATTTAAGTTGTTGTTGGTCTTTTGGTATAATTCTTAACTCTGTAAGCGAGAATCTACGGTCTGAAGACATAAATATTGATTATACTATTGCAAAACTAAAAAGACTTGTTTCTTACTTCTAAAAGTATAGAGATAGAGGCTTTGAGAGAGAAAAATATTGAAGATAGACACGTTGAGTCTATGATTATTGAAGTTGTGTTTCCCACAAAGGTAAAACGTGTCATAAGAAGAAAAAAAATATTTTGATGAAGATCATGTGCAAACATATGACTATGTGAATCTATCATCAGAAGAAAACTATAGAATTTCTTACTTCATCAAAGTCATTGGTCAAACTATATATTCTCTTGGGGCGAGGTTTGAACAATTTTAAAAGTATATAAAAGAATATATGTTTTTCTATTTGATCTGAAAATTGTAGATGGCAAGTGATGATACCTTAATGATATCTTGTATCAATCTTGAAGCTTTGTTGATGCATGGAAATCTTTAAGATGTTGATAGATATGATTTATTTATATACGTGCTAATTTTTTTTTTTTTGTGCTAAATTTTTTGAAGGCAATGGAGGATTGTTATCTAAACTTTTTGAAGACAATGGATCGCTTAACAAAAATTCAATCATTCAAAACTCTTGTATGATCTCGAGATCTTTGTATAATTTAGAAACTATAGTAAATTTTTGACATTCTTGGGCATGAACTCCATTGATAAGGAGTCAGTCACATTAATTTGGGGTTTTCAATCTATAAACTAAAAAACTTCAGTTATCTCATTACTATTACTCTCACAATAACTTGTTTCTCCATTGTTGCTGCAAGAAAATTCTAATTTCTCCAACATACAAACCACTGATTTCATAAACGGTCTAATTTGAGGAGTCTTATCCGTACATAACAGAGCAATGGTTAACACTTTAAGAGCATCCTCCTTGAATTCATCCTCTATAGTCGGATCTATTAGTTCAATCATTCTTTCTCTCTTCATTTTCTTGCTCCTACTCAAAACCCACTTTACAATATCTCTGTTCTCGCCAAACTCTGTCTCTATTGGCTTCTTCCCTGTGACCAACTCCATTAGCACCACACCAAAGCTGTATACATCGCTCTTCTCGTTCATTTTCGTCGTGTATGCATATTCTGTGGAACACGATGAAATAATTTGCAATTGAATTCATAAGAGAAGTTAAGAACTAGATTGAAGTGCAAGAAACTTGGAACTTGAGAAGCAAGAAAAACTTGAAGGTAAGTTGACCTAATGACAATAAACAAGAGAAAAATAAACTATGAGATTCTACTTACCGGGAGCAATGTAACCAAGAGTTCCTTCAACGTGAGGAGTTGAGAAATCTTTTTGAACCGAATCAGGCTGAATGATTCTAGCCAGTCCGAAATCAGCAATCCTTGGTCTCCACTCCTCATCAAGCAATATATTGCTGGACTTTACGTCCCTATGTATGACCGGCCGATCTAACCCATGATGCAGATACTCTAACCCTTTAGCAGCTCCTAACGCTATTTCTTGCCTCACACGCCAACCAATCTCTTGCTCATCACGACGTTGGTGCAGCTGCTCCCATAAGCTCCCATTAGGCATATACTCATACACAAGCAACTTACTATCCTCACTGGTTATGCTGCAAAACAGCTTCACGACGTTTACATGTTTTATATTGCTTAATGTTGCGACTTCTGCCTCGAATTCTCTGTTGTTTTTGGTGTTGTTTCTTTCACTTAACATTCCTGTTGTGCTTCTGAAGCTTTCGTTGCAAATCTCCTGTCTCAATATATGTTTAACGGCTAGTGTTTCGCCGTTTCTTAGGGTTACTCTGTACACATTCCCGTAACCACCTTCTCCTATCAGATTCTCTGACTTGATCTCATCGATAATTTCCATTTCATTCAAGTTTAGTAACCGGAAAGAGCTCACAAGCCAGTTGTTCTTCTTCAGAGTCATTTGGTTTGACTTATCTTGCTTTATCTTGAGGACCACGTAATAGATTAAGAGAAACAAAGCAAGTACTGCGGCAATGATGAAACAAAACTCCAATTTAGACAAGTGTTTCATTGCCTTCTTCTGACCAAGAGGTTTTCCCCACGGACATGGCTGAAGATATGTGATCTCTGAGCTGCATAGTCCTGAGTTTCCTTCAAAGCTTCCACTTTTAAGTGAATCAGGAACAGAACCGGTCAACTCGTTGTTGGATAAGTCAAGTAAGCTTAGCTTAAGAGATGATAACCCAGCTGGAATCATTCCTGATAGTTTGTTTCCTGATAAATTAAGAGAGTTTAGTAGCTTTAAAGACCCGAAGCTTTCTGGGATTTTCCCAAAGACTGAATTTCCAGCGAGGCTTAGATAAACTAGTGATGAACACAAGCTTAGTGAATCTGGTATAGTACCGGATAGATTGTTCTGATCAAGAGAGAGACTTGAAAGCTCCTTTAGTTTTCCAAACGAGTCAGGGAGGTGTCCAGAAAACGAATTCCTGCGTATATTAATTGACACTAACGAGTTTGCTCCTGAGATGTGAGACGGTATGGAACCTGAAAACCAATTGCTGCTCAAATCTAAAGAGGAAAGAGACCTGGCATTTCCAATGCTATTAGTGAGAATTCCTTTAAAATGGTTTGAAGCGAGATCAAGAAACTGAAGACTAGGCAAACCCCAAATCCCAGAAGGAATTACACCAGAGAGAGAGTTGTTGCTTACGAGAATACGAATCAGAGTCTTACATTTCTCATAGCTCTTTGGGAATTGACCTGTGAACCGGTTCTGTAGCATCAAAAGATGCGTCATTGCTCCTTTCTTGCACATATCAGGAGGAATTTGACCTTCCAAGAAGTTCTCAGACACGTCGATGTATCTAAACTTTGTCCAAGAGCCGAGTCTCTTTGGAATCTTCCCAGTGAGATGGTTTCTGTAAAGAGACAAAGCAGCTAAACTCTTGAAACCTCCAAACTCTTTTGGAATCACACCGGTTAATCGGTTTTCGAACAAGCTGAGAGAAACCAGGTTCTCTAAGGACTTGAGCTCTGATAAACCACCTTCTAAAGCGTTATTAGAGGCGTCAAAGTTCCTAAGATTCGTCAAATTCCTGAACCCAATTGGTAACTTACCGGTCAAGTGATTGTTGTAAATCTCAAGCTGCCTGAGGTTTATGAGCTTAACTATTCCCTTTGGAATCTCACCAGAGATTTTATTATCAGAGAGCTCAAGGTTTTGTAGAGAAATAAGGTCTTTGATTCCATTTGGAATCTTACCGGTAATACTGCTGTTACTTAAATAAATCCAATTTAAGGCGGTGAGATTCAGAATCTCTCCGGGAAATGGATGTGCATCAAATTGATTATCTCCAACGCTTAAGAATTTTAATCTCTTGAGGTTTCTAAGAGAATACCATGGAAATTTCCCAGAGATTCCAGAGGCGTTTAAGCTCAAAAACTCTAATAATCCCAATGAATCAATCTCCTGAAACTCGCCGGAGAAATTGTTAATTCCGAGGTCTAAGTATCTCAAGCGGTTACATTTTCTAAGACTCTTACGAATCCTGCCACGCAAGGAGTTGTTTCCTAGAACAAGCTTCTCCAGAAACTTCAAATCACAGATTGAATCGAAAGGAATATCAGTAATGTTGTTGTTACCTTCGTTGATTAAACTTCGACTTGCAAGGTTGATTTCGACGACGTTTCCAGCTGAGTTACAGAAAATTCCAGCGAAGTCACAAGCCGAGCTCCGGTAAGTCCACGTGGCGAAGAGGTCGTTTGAATCAGTGTCTCTAAATGCGAATTTCATTTTGAGAAGATTCTCGACTTCATTTTTATGGTTGAATCTCGATGAGGCGACGGGAATAAGAAGGAGAAGCTGAACGATGAGTAACTGCCCGAACATATTGGTTTATTCGCCGGAAGAACAAAAGGTGGCAATGGGTCGTTGTTGTTTATATGAACAAAGAAAGTGTAAATATGATTTGGTTTGTATGTTTGACCCCAAAAAAATCGATTTGTATTTTTTTTTTTTTTTTTTTTTTTTTGTGTGTGGAAAGATTCGGTTTGTATTTCTTAATTCTTATACTCAAATATGGAAAAACCTGAAATAAAATATTGTATATATGGAAATTATTTTTACGTCAAGCTTTCCCTGTTTGATTTTTTTTTTTTTCCACTTGATTTTAAATTGAATCTAAACGAGATTTATCAAATAATATTTTATCTTTTTATTCATTAAAATTATAAAATAATCTTAAATTTAAAATTGAAGCACTGTACTATTATTTTTTCTTTTGGTTATCAATACTTATTGTATGTATTGATGTTCGGTGTCTTTTGTCAGATTACCGGTTTCATTTTATCTCCCATTATTCACGTAAGTGAAAAAAATGGTGATGGTGTGTTTATTGTTCGTCGGGTTTGATGGATTTCTCGGTTCCTATAACGTCCAACATGTGACTTTATGAAAGATTTTGAATTTTTTCACAATGTAGATGTTGAAGGTTTTCAATACTATATTGTTGAAGAGATTAAGCCAACCAATATGGTTACTTTGATAGCAAATATGCAGTGCCGGTTAAGTGGAAAAGGCATTAGGGACGACAGTGGCGAACCCAGAAAATAATTTTACCGGGGTCATATTTTACATTATTTATTAAAAAAAATATTTGACCATAATTTAAATTACCCTTTTTAAAAATATATTAACCACAAAAAGTTATATTAAAATATTAATTTGCATATTGTTTCAAACAAAAAGCATATCAAAATGTAACTATAGTAAAAAAAATTGAACAATAATGAAAATCAATGGCAATAATATAACTACAAAAGTAAATACTTTTAAAGTATATTTTGAAAAAAAGAAGACAAATAAAAAATTATTTATAGAAATGTATAAAGATTGGTGACCGAAATTTTTTTAAAAAAAAATTAAGTATAAACATAAAATTTTGAAGGAAAAATGTAATTATAGACGGTTTAACACAAATCTAGCTTTAAACATTGTTTGAGATTTTAAAAGAGTTAGAATGAAGAAAGAAAAAAGAAAGAAGAATTTTTTTAAAAAAGGGGTGAACTTGAGCAAAGGGGGGTCAATGCACTGAAAGTGTAACCAATTGTGCTGTCATTCATTACATGGTAACTATAACAAATGTAGTTTATGTAATTTAACCGGGGTCAGCTGAAACCTCTTTCTACCAAGTGGGTCCGCCCCTGAGGGGCGATCGCTCCGGGTCCCTTCCCCGAACGGATAATTTTGATACTCAAATTTATTATAATTTTTAAAAATATTGATTTAAAAATAAAAATAGTTTATATTTTATTTGTATTTATGAATAACAATTAATAAATTAAAATTTGATTAAACCTTTTTAAAAAAAAAATTAAAATTAAGAGCTCCGAATTTTATTTTTGCCCGGAGGTCCCTAATTTTTTTGAGCCGGCACTGCAAATATGGGATCCGGAAAGATCAGATTTACGAAAATGCAACAAATATGTGGAAAAGAATGTGACGAATATCAACAATGTTTTTGTAGGATTATGGAGTTTCATCCAAGATATAATAATGAAGAAAAACGAAGATTTCAACACTTTAGGATTGATTATGAAGAAGAAAATTAATGAATTTAATAATTTGTATACGAATAAGGCTCTTTTTTTGCAAACATTGTCAAAGTTCACTTCTTCATCGTCTATTATTATTATAATTAATTATGTTAATAATACTTATGTTGTTGATGTTTATTATGAATTTTGTTGTATTTGATGTTGAATTAATATATGAATTAGACGTTAAAAATCTTAAATTTGTTATTAATTTTTTTTTTTTTTTTTTGATGAAAATTTGTTATTAATTTCAAATATAATAACTATTGAAATTTTGAAGTTAATTATTATAAAATATATTTTTTTCAAAAGGAAAAATAAAAACGTTGACCAATATATCTAAATCACATTTTTTATAGCCAAAATTTCTACAATAATCACAATTTTGGTTTTTAAATATTTGAACATGCATCTCTTCATAACGAGTTCAATGTATCAAATCTTCAATTTTCTTATTTGGGAAAACAATTCCAAATTAAAAGCTTACCAATTAAGGTCTTATTCTTGGCTTCTTGCACTTCATCATATTCAAAATTTCATAATAATTTACAAATGCCGATAAGATTTAAATTCGGGATTGTTTTTTCTAAATAAGAAAATTAAAGATTTGATACTTTGAACTTGTTACGAAGAGATAGATGTTCAAATATTTAAAAACAAAAATTAGCAAAATCCAATGAATACTATAAGAATAGAATGTAAAGTTGACTAATTGAGTCTTTTATATAGGGAATGTATTGATATATCCTTTTGAATTTTAGTAAAAAAGCAACGGCAATTTGTTATCTGTTACAATCCAAAGTGACAAACTATTTCAAGAATTTGAAATATAAATACTCCTAAGCTTCATCACCAATACGTAACCAACTTCTAATCATAATAAAGAAGCAAAAAAAATGTATCTACTCAAAGCTAACATCTTATTTCTCTTTGCAATCGTTGTTTCTTATAATTTGATTGGTCCGTCTTTAGCCGATGACTGGAAAGAAGAATTCTTAGAGACCCAAAACGAAGCCCGACACGAGGTTGGGCTGGACCCATTTGTTTGGGACGATGAGGTTGCTGCTTATGCCTCGAGCTATGCAAACCAAAGAATAAGTGATTGTGGCATGGTCCACTCAAATGGACCATTTGGAGAGAACATAGCGTGGAGTAGTGGAGATATGTCGGCTGAGGATGCTGCGGAAATGTGGATCGACGAAAGAAAGTACTACGACTACAATAGTAATACGTGTAATGATCCAAATGGAGGCACGTGTCTACATTACACACAAGTAGTTTGGAAGAACAGTCTTCGACTCGGATGTGCTAAAGTGTTGTGTAACAGTGGTGGCACTTTTATTACATGTAACTATGATCCTCCGGGTAATTACAATGGAGAAAAGCCTTACTGATCAGTTATTTTTTTCTGAATGATAATATATTACGACAAATAAGTTTCATGAAAAATTTAAAATGAGATATGAACTTGTTTCTGTCATTTCTAAGCTGTACAAGAATTGATATACAAACATTTTTTTTATAATAATGACATCCACCTATCAAAAAATGGCTGGTTAATCTGTAAAGCTACCTTCAAACAAAATAGAAATATCACAAAAAAGTATTTTTCGAGGATAAAAAAAAAATTGAATGGAAGACAACTCATGAATTGCTAAAACGACATAGCGATAAACGTCAAACGACTCCAAGCTGGCTTTGTTGTCTTAGCTCTTTTCTTAACTTTTGAGAAAATAATCTGCAAGCGTCCAAACTCAGATCCACCGCCGCAGCTAACGCCACGTGCGCTGCTGCATCCTCCGTGCATGTCACGTGGGTCACACCGACTTCTACCTCCGGTTTGCTCTTTTTCCCCACTCCCTCCACCGTAGCCGACATCACAAACCCTCTGTTTTGCCCCGCCGACGCCGGATGCTGCGGCAGTAGATATCCAAAATCCGACCCGGATCCTGACCCTGGTCTTGACGCAGGTCTCGACCCGGCGCTGGATCCAGATCCGAGATCCCAGCTTCCCTGAGGACTCGTTGTCGGCGTTGACGCCGCTGTGGTTGTCCCACCGGTGACATCAATGACGAAACTCCCGCCATTTTTCAAGCTGATCGATGATGATGCGGAAACTGCGGTTGCGATGCCGTCTTGGAAGAGCTCGAAACGGTAACCGAGTGTGTCCGAGTAACCAGCTTCACGCCAAGCCTCTAGCCGTCCCCATGGCTTCCAGGTGCAACCATCGGGTCGGAGAATGAGCCACGCACCGGGACTTGATCGGTTCACGCGGTTTGAACCGGGAGATGGTACAAAAGGTGTGACCATGGAAGCCATCGCCACGGGTGAGCCTGAGAGATCATGGACAGTTATCGACCAACCTTTCCTCTCCTTTGACGCTTGCTCTTTTTCCGATTTCATTGACGATAGGCAACTTCTCGTTGATATTAACTCCGACATCATCGAAGAACTGGAGAATTGGAAAAAGCAAAAATCAGTTTAGGAATTAAATTAAATATTCGTGCAAAATCAAAGCTAAATCCTTGATAAGTTAGCAAGTAAGGAATATATCTGAGAAAGGCAATGTTTCTATCTTCTTAACGAAGCTAATTGATGAAAATTTAACTGACCTATGAATAAGATTCCGATCGCCGGAGTTGGAGTTCCTGGAGCCAAACTTGCAAGTGAAGACGGCTTGTTTTGTGTTTCCTTGGACTTGGAAAACCTGTGGGCTGCACTCTGGCTCGCCGTCGAACTGAAACACGAATCTCGGGTCGGGTTCAACCCGTACGCTTACGTGGAGCTCCGGGTCGGATCCAGTCTTATTTCTCGACTTTCCTCCTTTCTTAGACCCCAAAGAAACCCATCCGTTGTGCGCCGAATACGTTTTCGTCTCCGCCGCTTTAAAGTCCACCGAAACCTCGAATCGACCGAGCAACTTCTCGCTCACCGTAGCGAGTCCACACGACGGGCCACTAACGCCGTCACCGTCGCTATTTCCGCGTGAGTAAGTCTCGACGGAGAGGACACTCCATTTAGGCTTCTTCAAGGACGCCTCAATCTGAGTTTTGCTAAGACTGAAGCAAGCAGCGACTGAGGAGACGTTACCGGAGCAACGAGTCTCGGATTCAGATTCGGTTCGAAACATAACCGGAACGGAAACGATCTGGCGAGGGAAGCTCTTGAATTTGATTTTACAGTAGCAATTAGGTGTCGATAGAGTGGAAGGATGTGTTCCGGAAACAGAAGGTCCAGATGAAGACGAAGAAGAAGATGCTGGAAACCTAACCGCTAAATTCCCGACAACTATCCGTACAAAAGAGCACGGATCCATTGAATTAAGATTGGATTCTTCAACGATTTGAGATTGGCGAGGAATAAACACGCAAACACACACACACACACAGACTGGTTTAAGGTTTGTGAGAAAGAGAGAGAAGTTGAATGAAGATATGAAGTGAGGAAGAAAGGAGAAAAGCTATAAAAATGGAAAAAGTAATGAGAGGGAAACAGGCTGGAAAATAGCTGGGAATGTAAATTATTAATTTTAATTAATGAAAGATATTTGGTTTACAAAAATTACAGATTTTGTGGGGTCAAAGCCAAACACTGACCTTAACCATACCAATTACATTCCTACTTCTTTCTTTTTTTACTTCTTGAGAGTTTTTAAAATACTTTCCTTATTTAAAAGTTTTATATTATTTGTTACCTATCTTTAAATATTTAGGAAATTCCTCAATCTGAACTGAACATTTAAAAAGCAAAATATATTTTGTTATCTTTTTATGGAAGTGTACAAACACTGTTTAGCTGTGTGATTTTGATGCAGTCGTCATAAATCAGTGCAGAATATAAATTGCTTTACCGGGATCTGTACAGTTAGTAAGGAAGACAACAGTAGAAATAAGTTACTAACCAAAAGATTCTTTCAGATTTTCATGAAAGCACATCTCTTCCTTAAAATCTTTTACAAGTAAACTGATAATTAAATTTGGCATAGCGGATATAACCAGGACCAGGATTCGCGCAATACAGGTGAAATGTGATTTTTTAAATTTACTGAATAAATGTTGTAGGATATGGGTCCGACTCCCCAAGCCCAACAAGACTAAACCCATGACCAAGAGATAACAAAGCGCGGTCCATTGACGTACGGATCGTCGAGGCGTGTGGAACCGTCGAAGAAACAGTACGCATAAACTCCTTCTAGCTCGGCGAACAGTGACCTACGAGCTGACTCGCTGGATGAACAGGACGCCTAGTTAACTACCCGCAATGATGACGAAACGAGTATAAATAAAAAGCGAGCCCGAAGCGAAAAAGGGTTGGAAATTAAAGAGAAAAAACTTTAGAGAGAAGTCATACCTGTGAACGACGACATGAGTTCCTCTACAAGTATATCGACGATTTGAGCTCTTCTTTAGAGTTTGTCGTGACGATCTAAATCTTTCGTAAATCATTTAAGCGCGTCGGACTTGTCGACGCGCCTCCCACTGTCAAAATTGTAACTCTCTTTATCAAATACGAATCTAAAACTTCGGACGACGATCCTAAATTCAACAAATGTGATTATTTCAAAAAAGAATAATGTTTAAATGATTACAAAAATAATAAAATGTATATAACTTATTTGTTTACTACTAAAACCCTCTAAATTATATGTTTATAAAATTATTTAAATGTTAAATCTTACAAAATAACTTTAATGTTAAAAATATATTATTATTTTTTATTTTGTATATATTTAAAATTTATATATATATATATATATATATTTGTTTATACTATTTGCGTTTATTTTAATTTGATATTTAAGATCAATGCTTATTTAAAAAAATATCAATTAATGTGAGACAAAATATTTTTAAGCGGTATTTAATATATTTTTTCAAAGTATTACAAAAAATTAAATTTATTCTCGAACTGTATCATTTTTTTCTCAAACACAACCCACACAGTATTTATATACATAAAAAATATTTTCCCGCAATTCTATTTAGTTTCCCATACTTTTATTTTTATTTGAATGTTTTGGTGAATGTAGAGAGAGTAGATACTCCCTGCAGCTTTATTAACTAAACCGAAAAAAATTACAAATTGTCTGTAGAATTAGTAGAAGAGGAGAGCGAAATATCAAAAAGAATGAGAGAAGAAATACTATCAGGTGGCTCATCACAAAGGTGAAAGCCAACCGGGAGAGAGAAAGTGTGTCTAGCCAACCCATCCGCTACCTTGTTTGCCTCTCTAAAAACATGAGCAAACCGAACCAACCAATTCCGTGTTATAAAGCATTGGCACATACGTACCAAGAAAGCAAGAGGATGGGAGTGATTAACTCCCCCTTGCAACAACTCCACCACTACCGTCGAGTCCATCTCCACCACTATTTTCCGAAAGCCTTTTTCCCAAGCCAACCATAATCCATAATAAACTCCCCATAACTCCATTAGTAGAACATAACAAATACCGATATTCAGCGAGAAACCGCACTTCCAATCTCCCCAGGCATCACGAATTACTCCTCATGCGATGCTAAACTCCCCGATCCCCAAGATGCACCATCTATATTGATTTTAACCCATCCTTCAGGTGGTCTAATCCAAAAGCTTTGACTTCGGAAGCGATTGTTCATGCCCCGCGGGACCGTGGTAGATTCTACTCTATGAGTTGTTATTGTTATACTCGCTAGGTCATTCAAGAACGTGACTCGATCTCTGCACTTACCTATTTCTCCAAACACATAGCCACACCGCCATTTCCAACCCTACCAAACACCAACAACAAAGAGTGTAGAGAAACCTTTACCTTTCAAGTTCGTAAACAGCTAGTCCAAGAGAGATTGATGAAAGAATTCTTGTTGTTTATTAGCTAGACCCAGCTTCCGCCAAATACCGGATATCGATGGACAATCCCGGAGAACATGGAGAATAGTTTCCTCCGCCCTTTTACAAAGTTGGCAAATATTGCTATGCCCAATCTTCCTTCGCACCCTTTCATGATTCGTTAAAATTACCCTATTCGTATCCAGCCACAAAAACATCTTAACTCTCTCTTGTGCTTGAACACTCCAGATATTCATGAAAATTCCCTTTAAATTAGCTTTAGAACTCCCATCCCTATTAAGTAAGTAATAAGCGGATTTCATTGAAAGTTTACCATCGGTGGACCAAATCCATGATATGTTATCTTTTGCACATGTGATCGAGTCTAACACCACATATTTGAGTTGTAACAGAACTCTTTCCGGCAAAAGATGGCTCAATATGTCCATTTCCAGCCCCCATAATCCGACCAGAAAAATCGGCAAGGTTGTAACAGCAAATTATCGGGGATATCCGATGTAGCTATGTCCCGTAACGGGACCTCAGTCAGCCACCTATCCGTCCAAAAAAGGACTGTTCGACCATCCCCAATGCTCCAACTCGATCATTTAAGGACTACATCATTTAAACCACACATTATACTCTTCTAAACCATTGACCATCTTCCCTTTGATCGTTCCTATAAGGGAGTATCCATTATTTCCAATCTATACTTGGATAGTAAAACTCTAGCCCACAAATCAAACTTGTGATGGAGCAATCTCCACCCAACTTTGGAAAGTAAAGCGACATTCATACCCTTTGCCGTATGCAATCCTAACCCACCATTACTCTTCGGTTTACAGACCCTATCCCATGAAACCAAATGCATCTTCTTCTGCACCCGGGTACTACCCCATATAAAACTCCGAATAATGCAGTCAAAATCATTTAGTATCCCTGATGGCAAGAGCATCAGACTCATATTATGTACTGGTATAGAGGATAAAACGGATTTAGCCAGTGTAACACGACCCGACATGCTTAATGTTTTCTCTTTCCAACCCGACAAGCGCTTGGTCATTCGACACAAAATATCACCAAATGTCTCTTTATTGAGTCGTTTTTGCAGGATTGGCATACCCAAATATTTCCCCAAATCTTTAGTTGTTCCAATACCACATTCCTGGCTGATTTTCTCCTCCAAATCGCGGGGGACATTTTTAGAAAAGAATATCTTTGACTTCTCAAGGCTAACTTTTTGACTAGAGGCTCCACAAAAACGTGTTAAAACCCTACGAATGACTTTGATTTGCGCAACAAACGCTTCAGCAAATAGAATTAAGTCATATGCAAAGCAGATATGTGAAAGAAGTGGCCCTCCACGAGATAGATGAGCCGGTTGCCAGTTACCTTGACCAACTTCTTCATCAATAAGATGGCATAAACGTTCTAGGAATAAAACAAACAAACAGGGAGATAGAGGGTCTCCCTGCGTTAATCCCCTCGAAGGTAAGAAACTTGTAGTTTTCTCTCCATTCCACAAAATGGTCATCTTCGGGTTCCTAACACAACTCAAAATCCAATTCTTCCAATTATCTGAGAACCCTGCAGCCGATAATGATTTCTCCAAAAATTCCCAAAGGATACGGTCATAAGCTTTTTCAAGGTCAAGCTTGAGCAGCATAAACCCTTTCTTACCTTGTTTTCTTCTCATAGTGTGAACTGCTTCTTGAACCACGACTATATTATCAATACTCAACCTGCCCAGGATAAAACTAGCTTGAGCAGGCCCAATAAGCTTAGATATCACCTCTTTTAAACGAATTACCATCATATTCGTAATAAGTTTAAAGAGAACATTACACAAACTTATGGGCCTAAACTGTGATATCAACTCCGGCTTAGCCACTTTGCCCAAAAGTACAATCAAAACGTCATTAACACCTGGCGGGAATGAACCAGATTTGAAAAAATCTAAAGCAAATTTCATGACTGATGATCCCACAATTGCCCGATTCGACTGATAGAAAATAGCTTGGAAACCATCAGATCCTGGAGCCTTGAAACTGCCCATGCTATCCATCGCAATCTTCACCTCTAAACCTGTAAAAGGTTTGTTAAGTAGTTGTAGATCATCATCATTCAATCGGTCATAACCTTAATNAATATCCGTCATATCGGATCCGATTCGATATTTGCCTCGATCTGAACCGAAAAGTCCGGATATCCGTAGCTATTCAAAGCAAAGCAAATATTAAAATTAATTATCCGTATAAAACAAAGCAAATAGCAAAAAACTAAATTTCAAAAGACCGGATATCCGATCCGCTCCGTATATTACATATATACTACA